>JAARMF010001838.1:0-34795 GCA_022844705.1 Toxascaris leonina
GGAACGGCCGTCAAATATAGCGGTTGTCTGCGAATACGTTGAACAAAAAGGCGCGAACCAACTAATGGCAAACTCCATCAGGACGTGGTTGGGGTTGGCGGTGACAAGGCAGCACTGAAAAATGCTCGCCATGCACAACGACGCTTCCATGTCACGATGACTGCGGTACGCCGAAAAAGCTCGCAGTCCTTACTGCCTTGTAAGTATTTCGTGGAAGAAGAAAGGCTAGGATATGAAGGGATCATTACGTTGGCATGATCCTATCTATTAACAACTTGTGAAAATGGTTGTTCGGCGAAAAAGAATGTGAAGGCAGGCATCGAACCATCACTTAAGTGCGCCTGCATTTCTGGAGCCGCATCATCGTAGAGCACTTTGCACAGATTTCCGTGGGTTCTTTGAGCCCATTGGACACTCCTGCAGTCCCCTCTTCCTCTGGCTCTTGCTATCCGGCACCAATATTTGAGCATGTAAAGACCAATCGACTACACGAATGGAAATCCCCCATGGAAGATCCAAGTGGTCATCTGCGTTCATCGACTCTCAAAGAACTAGCAATGCTCTTGTGATTCAACCATTGTCTTCTATGCGACCGTACTGTTCACATAAATAAAAAGAAGAGCTACGAACCGAAGCAACACGCTTTTCGCAATAACGTATTGGGGAAATCCAACAGGGCTGAGCTGCGCAGGAAGGACATATAGATACGCATTCTAATAGATGCAGAAGATCACACACTAATCGACGACTCTTAGTGAATCCCTCACACAAGAAGCAGTACACTGACGGGAATGATTGTAATATTAAGTGTATGTGGAATATGAAGTGTATGTGGAGAGTAGAAATAGGCAGAAGGTCACAAAACTGGCCAAACACTCGCATCCAAGCAGAGCCGCCTTAAAGCCCTGCGGGCTCAAAAAATTGTTACGCTTGAAAAAATTAGTCTGCACAATTGCCTCAGTCTTCTATGCGTTTGTAAGTGTCTTTCCCGATGTGATAGATCTCCTTTTGCAGAAAGCGCATTTACATGAGACTGTCGACCTTTGCCCATGAATACTTGTACATTTGATTTCCTGCTTAACAAAATCGATCCGGAAGAATTGATCACCTTTGAAGTTAACAATGCGCATTCAAAAACGCAAAAAAACTAAATGCATTTCATACCAACTTGACCACATGAAGAAAAAAATATGCTTAAAAGACTTGTAAACGCACTCAGATCAGTGAGAATATAAAGACATCATTCTGCATATTTACTACTGCTGACATGTTGTGAATAGGTCATCAAATGGCATCCGACCCTCGGATACGTTTCTCGATCCTTCTTCTGTCGCTGTCGCTTGCCTCGTAGCTGTCGTTGCATTATTATAATCATCTGGAGTGTGAACAGGAAGAGTCTTTAAATTGTTTATTTTGTTATATATTTCGTCATTTTCGACGTCTGCACGGTTGCTGAACCACTCAAGCAAAGTACTCTATTGAATGCATTGGAAACATTATGACTCTGTGACTGATTGGCAGTATGGGTATTGACCGTGTCACAAAAAGTCTCTTGCACTGTGCTCCCCATATGTTCTCGGACAGCTCTTCACAGATTGCTCAACTGTATCGGATTTTTTGAACCAAAGCATATTCTCTCCCATATCAGGTGTGCTGCAGTGTGGTATAGCCACCTCTCTCTTTGATACAAGGAAGACGCCATTTCAGAACATCCACATTCTGAGCCGAACATACCTTTTCCGCTTCATGTTACCAATACGGCAGCTATACATACTTTCCGCAATTTCTATACATGACAGAGGGGCTTCTTGAAACCGAAGTCGATACTGCACCATATGGCGTATCTTGCAGCACGGCGTAGCGCGTCAACTACGTACGAACAGCACACTATTGTACGCATTCCTTTGATCGTAACGATGAAGCCTCGAAAAGGGTAATTCGAAGCCTCGACAAGGGTAGCCTCGAAAAGGGTACGATGAAGCCTCGAAAAGGGTAATTTCAGAAAGCTGTGTGGTTGTATGTGTGGCGATTACTTCATCTTTATTTCTTGGCCACTAAAAAGGCATCAAGCTTTGATATTGCCGTTTATTGCTCTTTAAGGCTTGCCCACTATGACATCAAATTTTCCTAAAGGGAGTAAATTGTTTGCTAAAAATTTGAAGCGCACTTTGGCGATCATTGCGTCGAGTGTGTTTATCTGGTAATGACCGGAACACAAAAATCGAAGCTACCAGGCAACTTCCATGAAAACATCGTGCAGTCTTCTCACATGCCACCTATATGCATTTGCAAGTGTTGTCATAATTTCAGCTTACTATAATTAAGGAGTTATTTTGCATCGCTCGATGGGGGATGACTTCAAGAAAGCGAAAACAGACAAACTAAAAAGTATAGTATCCTGAGCAATATTTCACAGTGTTCTTCTTTCTAGGATAGTTCAAAGCAGGGGAGCAGATAGACTGACTGAAAGTGATTTGTCAGAAAAGATAGAAATTTCGAAAATCCGCGAAAAGTTTTCTCTAACAGGACAGAGGAATTAGATCGTAGTGCAGCTCAGTTGAATGAATTACTCGTTGAGATAGCTGTTAGTTGAAGGTGATGTTTATCTCAGCACTGGTGTTGTTGTTGCATACTAGTTGACAAGNGGTTGAAAAGCAGGCGAAGTGATGCTGTGCGAAGTGATCTAAAACCTATGGATGCCATAGGTTTTAAAGCTTTTGGAGTGCATTTTGGAGTGACGAGGCGATCGTGGCAGTGATGCCATAGCCACACAGGGGCAATGCCACAACCAGGTGACAAACAAATAGCTCGCGGAGTGGTACAACTTCTTAAGGAAGTCAATGAGCTAATGAAATTGATTAAGCACTCGCGTTGCCTAAATGCTCTTAAGAGAATGACGGAAATGATTGGCACAGATACGCCAATCTGGAAAATATGCTGCAAACAGCGCATAACGACCAACTTGAAAGTATCTTAGACCTGTTAGCCGCTCTGTGGTCAATAGTTATTGTGGTATTCGTCGAAGGAATCTGCAAAAAAATTTCATCAGAATTCTTCTACTGTTCACTAGTCTTCTGCCGCAGACAAATGCACAATGCCCGACAGAAGAAGACAACGAACAAAGCAGACAATGAGGAAAATTATATTCAATAAACTGAATTCAAATAAGAAACACCTCGGCGCTCGACAAACCCCAACCGCATTAAAATGCACCACTCCCACAAAGCCAAAAATAACTTTTTCAATGGAACTGACCGACCAGCGGCCAAGATCAAGGCACTTGTGTGAATAATTGAGTTGCGAAATTGGACTTGCAAGTGAGTGGCAGTCGGACTGTATGAACTCTCAGCAAATACGCAAACGATTTGGCATACAACATTAAGCCCGTTTGCTGTGAGTAAATAAATATGCATACTGATAAATTGTTGAGTGAGCATCTCTGCGACGGTTGTTATTTTAAATGGGTCTCTTGGGGACCTTCACGCTGAGGCTTCACGTTTAGGTCCCCCTACACGCACTTTTTGAGAGGCATCAAAGGAGGAGAGACTGAGGTATGTTTTTTTCTTTTCACAAAGCCTAGAAGCGAAGTGAGCAGTCGGCGAGAAGAATGTTGATGCAATATGCCATAGAAGTTCGCATTCGCCATCTGCTGCGTTTATACAGAACAAGATCCGCTCAATAAAAAGACTATTAAACGTATACTGTTTGATGGCTGGGCAATTCATATCGTCGTATTCTTGGAAACTAAGTGATCGGTCAAAGGATTAGAGACTACAATCCTGGAAAAAGTATGGCTCAGCTTATATTTCAATAGGGAACAGACAAAAACTGTTTGCCAGCAAGAACTACATATTTCTAAAAGCGCTAAATCAGGCCCAGCTGCCCTCTGATCATTGACATTACACGCACATCGCATACGTATGTGCTTACTTTAACTGGTAGAACATAACCAAGATTCGCCTCCAGTGGCTCAGTGGTTGAGCACCGTTCGGCAAGCAACAAATTGTGAATTCCCTACCCACCCCATCCTCTCCTGTCTGAGAAAGGAATCATAATTCGTCATGAAATAATTGCTGTCATCTTAGTCCAGGTTGAATTGAACTATAAGGCTGCAATAAGTGATGTCGGTCAGGCTTTTTGCTTTCCAAATAAAGCAACTGTGTAAATGGACACAAAAGAATTCAACTACAAACAAGCAGAAGAATAAAAAGGTATAGTGCTGCATGAGAATGCATCCACATCGTATGCTCGCTATGAGAAACGAACAACGATGCTTTTTTCACTCGCAGGGGAAATATAACTTCGATGGTTTGTTAGTGTTGCATAATGAGTAAGGCGAATGGTGAACACCGAACGCTCATCTCATGTACATAAGGATCACTATGGTTGGGCAGAATCAATGCAATCGGTCAAATATTATGGCAATCGGCAAGGCTCAACACAGTGAAGATGAATGTCGATCGATGCACTCCGTTCAAATGGGAATTTCATGGCATAGGGCAGAAGCTAATGAAGAGACGCAGCAGTTTGTTTTCAGCAGCAGTTTCTGCGTTCACCATGTCGAACATGCTTACAAACAGTTATATTTCTCCGCTTGAAAGTGTTTTATTTTTTTGGTCGTCACCATGTCAACAGACAGGCATAGAGGGTTGTCATCCTATGCATCTCAATTACGACAACATTGGATGAATGGCGACTCACCATTGATGTTAAGAAAGCGCATCAACATGACAGCTGAGAGGAAGCAAACGAGTGAGAATGAAATGTGCAGAAGGAAGGCGGGTATACTCGTTGTAAACAACGACCAATGCTAGCCGACTTCGGCAAACAACGACCAGTACTAGGTGCTCCGATTCCAATTCCAACGAAGAGCGAAGTCTGTGATCAGACTCCGATTATGCAAAGAATGACCCATCCCAAAAGACTTCTGAGAACAGTCGGTTCCATGACTGCGAATCACGCTTCTAAAATCGCCCCCTAAAGTTGACTCTGAGAATCGGAGTCGGCGCAGTGTAACTCCTCACTTTGTTCCCGATACTTTACTATAGGACGTACTACAATGAGGAATTCTCGACACCTAAAATAAACGTTCCTGCGCATCACAATACCTGTTTAAAGCGAAGCGACCATACCTTCACGTTCTTACGTAGATCTATAATTGATTGAGCGTAGACTTTGCCTTTGTTGCTCTCACCAGAAGTTCCGAATTGTATCTCATAAAGAAAACAGTTAACTAACTCCACTCAGCAGTTATATGTAAAAGCTAATGTAACGAATCAAGGACTTATGAGATTTCCCTGGAAACCGAAAGAAACGTGATTTGAAACGATGTGCTAAATACTGCAGCGAAAACAACATCTAACAAAAACGAAGCGAAATTATGTTTTCCTCTATAGCTAACAGGATATATTACACTTCGAAACTTTGCCATCGCATTTAGCGCCAATGCCTTGAAGCTGTTATCGAGAGAATTTAGGGAGAACATAAATAAATTTTGCAAGAGCAGTGTTCAAAGATAAATGAGGAAGCCACAAAGCGGAAAATAAATTTGCGATTCAGTGATCAATAACCGCATGACACGATCACTTTCGGCACAATGCACGGATCAGCTAAATTCTTTGCGGTCTATGAGCATTTCAGTCGATCAGAAATTCAGGTATCACTTCCATTTCCTCTCGAAACATTCTTCGCATTCAGTGGCAATGCAGCAACGAACAAATTTTGCAGTAAAAAGCGGCGCTCAGTTTTAGCTTTTTCCGAAAGCATAGCTAACGACAACGTCAATTTCGTGGAGCTGGTGATGACGCTCGAGCGAATCTTCTCACATCACCATAGCAATGCCATGCTTGCGTTTGTGGAGTTGTCATGCAAAGCCACTGCTGGCGTGGAATTTGATGGCACACGCTACGGGGACAAAGCATGGATTCTTTCAGCGACTTGGAGTACTGATCGATCACCTTTTGGGTACTTGATCTGGGAGGAACGATGGACAAGGAATTTCTTCTAAAAGGGCCTAAATAAGTATTCCGACGGTGGAATGAAATTTTCGGTGGAGAGTGCGAATTGATGAGGACAGAATATAGAAAAGGTACAGATGTTCAGTCGCGCTAAGCAAGCCCGCCCTCACTCGCTTATGGCACATGGCTGTGTGGTGCAATATTTCGCAAGTTATCATTGCAATCGTATATATTTTAGATGGGCGGAGAGAGTACCAGCGCTCTGATTCTATGGCAGTTCTGATTCGATTGCAAAGCCAAGAGATCAACGGCCATTCAAGGATCGGCAAACCGAACTCAGTATGAGCTTTTCTGAAGCAAAAAAGTCATTTTCAGATTCCACTCAGAAATGAGAAATTCCCGTGTAAATTTTATGCAGTCAATTTATGAGATCGGGCAGGAGAGATCTCTACGCTTTACATTATTTGAAATACCGATATGAGACGATCGAATCATCATTTATAGCGAGCATTTGTTAGTAAATTTCATTCATTGAGTAAGGTAAATCATACACGCGCTATTTTATTGTGGACTACCTTCACGTGCTGCTCGACTAAGGCGTATAGGGTAACAGTTGTTAGCCCTTCTGGGAACGTGCTGAAGCGTTGGCTGGTACATCGTGAGACATCTAATAAGCTCGAGATAAAACTGTTATCGTCAGCACAACATAACGATTGAACAAAGGAACCAACTGTGCCTGNTGAGATAAAACTATTATCGTCAGCACAACATAACGATTTGAACAAAGGAACCAACTGTGCCTGATGAACAAAGGAAACAACTGTGCCTGATCGTGAGAATTGAATAGGTAGAAATGGATTCATCGATAAGACTGAACACTATTAGTGATTTGCAAGGTGGTAAAAAAAATAGAAGAAATATGCTGATATTCAAAAAATGTGCAATAAGATCATTGTGGAACATTACTTGACGAGAGGATTTCTTGACTGATGTTCAGCGAACTCTCAAATCATGAGATTTCGAAGTTAATTTTGCGGTGACATAAGACGACGTTCGATTGCTTCAATCGCAGAACACGGCTGATGCGCCGATGACTGAGGAAGGATAAAACTCTGATTGTTTGCGTTTGCTGAAGAAGCACACCTGTCTCGTTAAAAAGAGGTCTTTGCACTTAGGCGGATGCAGCTGAACGGTTCGCATCGAAATTTTGCCGATCTCAAACAAACGGTTTCCATCTACGCATTTCAATGGAATGCTTCCAGATTGCCGTAGAGGTGCGCAAAGCAGCGCATGCTCACTGGTATGTGACCTTTGATCATGTACCTTTAGTTTAGGAAAGAAGCCAAACCCGGTCAATGCCATCGGTGTGTTTTTTGCCAGTGAGTATGGTTAACGAACATTACTGAAAAACATACTGCAGCAGCCTTTAAGCAGATGCTGCAACGGCGAAAAGATTTGCACGCACTCAGTTATGCCATAAAACCGGCATCTACGTGCATTTTGACTGCCTTGCATTTCACAACGATTGAAAAGCAGAGCAAATGGACATGACCTGCACATTCTTCTGCATTGCCAATACTGATGAAGGATTACCAAGTTTCGATTAATAAACTCATATTTGCGCTGATCGGAACCCTTCTACAAAAATTCCCAAAAAACAACAAAATCCTTCTATATCACCTCACTGTGACGAAAGTTGAAGCACCAGCCGCAAAGACAGAACTGAGCGTCAGCCCACACCCGCTGACTCCGCAGTGGTTACTCCAGCTTTACATTTGCTGAAACCATCGGAGTCACAAATAAACGCAGCCAAAATCTGGCTAGAAAGCTCGATATTGACATGAGGCGTTTTTGAATTACAACTTTATGCGCGCAAATGAACATTCAAATGAAACTGAGTTTGAGTCAACGGTTGTTGACTCATAAAAATAGTTGTTCCAGTGGACCAATATATAGGCGTTTTTCGCATATTGGAGAGAAGAAAGAGTCCCCATGAAGAGCAGAATCAAATGAAGGTTCGAACCACAATAATCAGTTAGTTCTCAAAGAGATCACTTCAACGCTAAGGGCACAAGAATATTTCTCCCGAGAAGATGCAAAAATTTGTTTGTCCAGCAAACCGATCACAGTGAAGCTTAGTTATGAAAGAGAAGAAGTAGGTGCTAAAGGACCACTTGTAGAAGAGATGCGAATACGCGCTTCATTAACCTAACAGGTTGCGATCGCTTGCAGAATTTTGTAGTTGCTTGCTTCCATTCCCTATCTGATTTGGTGAAGTGCTTTGCGTCGATGCGATCGTTTTTTAGTTCTCATGACGTGTGAACATTATTTATTCGAAGAGGAAATTATGCGCCGTTCCCTTCCCGATTTACTGCCTAAATAATCGCGCGATTTGTTTTGCCTCGATGATTGCTAGCATTAGAACATTCCTCAATATCCGTTCCATTGCGGATATTAACGCTGAAAATGAATTGATCTGACCCACTGCCATTTCATCGCATATCGTCAGCAACGATATTAGCAAATGAATTACTTATGAACGTGCATTATCCCTCCAAACAACGAATTTCCTTTGTATTTTGCCAACTCTCAATAGCTCAACACGTTTTCTCTCATTGGAGTATCTTTGTGGCTATGAAGGTGCTTATGTTAAGGAAGGTTGCACTATGATTTGAATTACGTGAGGTGTAATGGAAAAATGCTTGAGACAGCTTATTCTTCCGTTTTTCCCCCTTGTTGAGCTAGTTGTTGTTTATTTTGCTTTCCGTTCTTTGCGAGTAGTGCTTCCAGTGGGAGTTCACTGTTTCAAATGAAATTACTTAATGAGGTGCACACAGCAAATTTGATTAAGAACATTTCAGGAATGATGTAAATAAAAATGAATCCACCTAGTTTTACATTTTTGAACCGATTCAGGCGAAACTATCAACACAACAACACGTGCAATATCAGCAATGCAGAATAAGCTGATAGTCGGTGACATAAACGAAACAAACTGACTGCATTACTGTTTTGATGAGCTTGCCCAAAGAACGTTCTATCAAAGCGTCAGCCATCCCGGAGATAATTGAATAATTCTCAGCACAAACGTGCCCAAATGTACCTAAATTGGCGAACGCTGTTGATGAAATCACAAACAACACTGTCTATAGATCCGGTTTATCCACTTGTATATTCGCGCTTCTCACGAGTTTTATCTTACATTGACGAATTATCTATCTATGAATCAGTCATAGTAGCGGTAATGTCTCCCAACGTCACGGGAAAACTCAATGCTTGTTTACGCTTGTTCTAATCGCTTTATCAAGAGTCTACGTATTTCTTCGAATCTTTGACAACAAAAAGCGCCCTTTGTATGCAATATTTGAGAAACTTGTCAATAAATGATCCACCTAGACCATCGATAAATCAAAGTTGAACGCCAACCGCCGTATTTTGCACATTTCTACACATCCAATTTCATAATCATCGCCTCGTTTAGCTTCTTCATGGGTTTCATCCACATCGTTTTGTGTTTAACGTATTCCGCCAAAATTTTAGTGTGAAGGTGAAGTTTGCTTCGCTTGTTGACCTTGAATTCTGAAGCCATGAAAGTGCATTCAACGCATTATGCTTAGGAGTTCGCATCATATCTTTGTTCGCTTTTGCTCTTTTTATTCACTTTGCTGCTATTAGCTTCGGTCAGCTGACTAGTTCAATGTTTACAGTTCACTGACTACTTTGTTTCCCACAGATATCAGAGTCTGGATCATTGGCAGCAACCAGGCTGAGCCGTTCCGCAGCTTCAGTATTCGGCATGCGTCTGAAGACATAGATGAAGTGAATGAACGGCTCTGCCTGCTTATCGCCCGTAAACGTTTTCGGCAAACTGTCCTGAGATGCCTATAATTGCAGCTCTTCATTTTCCGCTTACGACTCACGATAGTGGCTTGTCGGACCAATCTGCTCCACATCGATCGCTTGTTTGTATCGGCAAAAACCCTCTATGTAATTCTCCCTGCTTCGGTCTAATGTGATTTATTAAGACACTTCTATCTAATTATTACCCTCCTTCCTTTGTTAATCGACGCCCGTCTGATATTTTTCTTCTCTTACGTCAGATTGTTCGGCTCTATCTCACTGTGTTTCCTTCACCATCTAGTCCTCCTCTCATTTTATCTCTAAAGGGTCGCTTTATGCAGTAATTTCGTGCCGTCATGAAGCTGCAAAACGATTTGTACTCACAACAGCATCGATATTGGGCAACATTGCATTAGCAGCAGCACGAAAGCTTTTGGACTTTTTGGCTGCTGGATATCTGCGCTGAGCATCGGGCATTATGGAGCATTTTGTGTGAAATACTTCCATCAGGGCACATTCACCTCCGCTCACCTGTGCACCATGGACACATGCGCATTGAGAAAATGCTTCCTGAGCACTCGATCCAAGGAACATTTTCGCAGCATACACTTACGCCAGAAGAATTGCAAAGATTGATCATCTATCACTGGAATTTTGGATGGCAGACATCATATGTTAGATGATGCTACCAATTCCTCCTTTAACATTTTTCGCAACAACCATTAAAAGACCTTTCCGGTCCTGCAGCTTTCACAGCAATGATGAAAACAGACTCCCCAGCGATAAAAGCTTTCTTAATCGGAAATTCTAAGCCGCGATCACGAGCATAGTAGCAGATTAGCATAAATCACAGCAAGTCAGACAACTCGTGTGTCTCCGCCTGCAAATGTTCCTCGGTACGCTCGTTCGACAGCGTTTCCATGCTCTAGGTATCCTGCAATATGAACAAAGATCTACACGATGCTCGCTAACTACACCTTGTCTGCAGACATCAGCTATGAGTTATTGACAATACGCCGCATTCTGGAAATCCAAAGAGTCTGTTGTTGCGCCATCTGAAGACACCGTAGCCAATTGGTCAACCACTCCATAACATGCAACTGCAAAACACTTCTTGTGGTTGGGCCGAAGCAAGTGGAGAAGTGGAAACAAAAATAAATAGTAATCGCTTGCTTCATTCGATTCGGACCTCGAATATTCTTACAAGTTTTGTGCACTCCCATTTATTGAGTATATGGAGGAAATCAGTCATCTTATAATTTCTGCCGGCATATTTTAATATTTTTTCAAGCCATAGCGAGAATTTATTGCGTCGGATAATTCGTCGCTTATTCAACTGCNNNAAATCGTTTATGAATTCAGATAAAAAACGCATGGACAAGCGATCATTTTTTCAGCAAATAAAACCTCAATATGCTCAAATTCGAGGAAACAACATGTTTGTTGCGTCCGGATACTCCTAAAATTCTGCTCGAAGTGGCTGTATCGCTTAAATTTTGGAAGGACCTTTTGCTGAATGCTCCATCACTGCTCCCCACAGTTGTTCTCATCAGGCTGCAACAAATACAGAGGCGCTTGAGGCATGAAGTTGTTAATCACACCTGTGCTTAATTTTAGAAGGCGGCATTCAAATCCTAGATCAAGCCCGTTTTTTCGAGCGAATAACGTGCTCATGAAGATTTCATAACAGTCATGCGAATGATTCTTGAATGTGTAGCAGAAGCCGCCAATTTGAAAGCAGCATTGTGTTTGAGTGGTGGATGGATAAACAGATGTTTGACAGATGTTTTTTGGCAAATAAAACGTCGACATGCTCAGGTCTGAAGAAGCAACTGAATTACTGCTCTGCATACTTCCAGTAACGTCCTGGAGCAAATTAATGCCACAGTTCCACGCTCAGCAAAAAAGACAGCTTCCTTGGAGATAGCAAGGAAATCTTGCGAGAAGAAATTCAATGATGTTGAAGGTTGCACCTGCTTCATGGATTTGAGCATAGATGAACACGAAAATCGCATCGTTTTATTCGACTTGACGTGTCTCCATCATTAATCCAAATTGCTACATCATAGGGTTTCATTTGATCATTCTGAGCGCCGGGGATTCCAATGAAATTCAGCATCTTCTCTGCTCAGAGGTTTCGCATAAAGATACCGAAGTTGATCAGCCTTTAAAATAAGGAGACTACAATATCAAATATAAATATTAAATCCATGAAGCAGATGATGCAAACCCAGTGCAGTAATGCTTTCAATCCGCATCCTCTATTNCAGATGATGCAAACCAAGTGCAGTAAATGCTTTCAATCCGCATCCTCTATTCTCCCACCCAAGTCGGCTGCAATTTAAAAGAAATTGCAAAAGTTGTATTTGCATCAAACAGAAACTATGAAGCAAAGATGATTGTTAATGCTAGGAAATGGCTGTTTAACAGAGTTGTGGAAGTCTGTTTCCTCTGAATCATGTGCTTTCATCGCAGCGAAGACATTTTCCGTCGTTTAGCGATCACCTGACTAATGTATTTTAAGATAGTGAGAAGACTTTCAGATGTCTCAAGTTTCGTTGAGGATTTCTAAAGAAAAATGTGGAACCACATGTGAGACAATGGAATAAAATGAACGTGAGGAAGGGATATAATTATTAATGGGAACGATACAGCTGCAATGAATACTACGTGATGCAGATTTCGTTTCAAACAGTATGTGGTGCAGATGAGCACTGATAACACGGCAATGAAATATTGTCAAAATAAGCTTGTAATATTAATGCACGTGCTGATGAAAATATGTAAGTGAATGAAAAGTGTCTCACGAAATCCGCTCATTGAACTTCATGATGTTGTCTACGTGATAGACGGAGGAAACGTAAATTCTCGCATGCAGCTATATAGAAAGGAAGTGGGCCACAACTCATTTCCAATGAATCCAGTGAACAGAGATGGGGAGGTAGATGGCGTGTTTGAGGAAAGTTCTTGTGAGCAGAAATGCCGAAAGAGTTGACGGTAAAACTGGAAACAATTTAAATGTTACTAGGAAAGTGGAAAAGTCTGCCATAAGCCACATACTTGCTTTTGCGCATACTTCCGTCAAACATGTGGATCCATGAATTATCAGTAACGAAATCAGTGCAAGCGATCCGACCTGTTAAGTAAGCATACCTAAGCTTACTCTTTGAAAGTTGTACCCTGTGACTTCTAGAACTGTTCAAATTGACGATGGAAGGTTTGTATGAACACAAATTTTGCAACTCTAGCCTCAGCGATTCTCGAGTTTAGAGAGACATACAAGGGCAAAGGGGCACGCACAACTGCGATATTCAAGCAGTAACATTCGTCGCTGCCTGACATGTTAAAAAAGGAGTATGTGATCAAGTTGAAGGTGGAAATGAAGTGATCGCCGTAAGCAATATGAAATGACTTCTGCAAATGACAAATGCGAAAAAAATTGGTCGAAAAATGAGGAGACAGCAGTGTCCGGAACAAAGGCACTTCTAGTAGTGAGGTCGTTGTTTCTAAATGACATCTGATCGGGGATTACCATTGTCGTCGCAAGTTGTGTTCGAATGTGTGGAAAACCATTCATTTCAGTGAATCGCTGGTGTTTTTCTTACGACTTGTGGAATGATGAGGAGCGCCATCACTCTTTCGTTTTCCGCTGAATGCTTGAATACAACTAACCGTTTCATAAAGCAAAAATCTCGACCAAATGTTATACATCGAACGCCGACCGCCTAAACAAGCAAAGTGCGAAGCACGAACACATCGCCGACGGACTTTGTAGAACGGCAAACCTTCGAAGGCTTCATATGTGTTGAAAACACAGGGCAGCGCGCACATCATTAAGTGATGTGAAAAGCAGCAGGCGTTCATCAGAAAATGCATGAGATCTCTGAAACAAAATGTCGCAAATGGAATTCCATTTCTTCTGACTTTCAAATACCGATCGCCAAGCGTCTGGCTGAAGCTGGGAAGCTCCCTCCCCCTCCTCCCATCTCCCTTCCAAGTTCAAGCTTCATTCGTTGAACTAATATTCTATTATAAAGCGGAAACAATTCCATCGTTTATTTTTTCCTCCTCCTCACTCTTCCACTTTTACAAGAATAAAAATGCGTATTTGAAGATGCATTTCAAAGAGAATGACAAAATTTTCAGACAGTGCTTATGATGACTTGTGTTATAGGTGCTTTAAAAGTTCGGATATTGTGGAAAGTAGCGATAGCCTTAGTTGGAGCGTTTACATGACCGTGAAAAGAGGAAATGAAAGGATTGAGAGGTATCAATATGTCATTTTAATTCAGCACTGCGCGTTTTATAAAATACTCGGCCCTTGCATCACCAATCATTTGGATATATATTCTCTCAGGATAATCTAATGTATATACAGTCAAGAATACATTTGTTTTGGTTGTTCAGTCACGATTAATTGTTATACAGGAGCATTTTCAGTCCTTCGAGTTCGGTGTCTAGGAGGTTCTACTGTCTAGCCACATGGAATTCCTGCACGCCTTTGAATATTCCACTTACCCGAACCACATCCGCATATAATTTGAGAAAAAGAAAAGATAGAACAGAGCTCATACGGAGCCTGCATATGGACTCGGGCCGCATCAACGGCTCCATAGTGTAATTTCATGAGACGACTCGAATTTATTCATGAAACAAGCTTCCATTTCTTGACGAGTCAACATTCGATTGACACAGAAGCGCCCTCGTCGAAAAATTACCATGGCAGCAGCTTCTTTCAAGGAAGCGCAACGAAAAACGAATTCCACCTCACATTCGCGTTTCAAAATCCCTCTTATTGCATCGAAGGAACGCCTACTCATACATATGGATTTCATGCTTGCCCACACCATCTCTGATATCATCATTATATCTTTCAAAACTACAAGTAACTATTTCACACTGCTCGGTCCACACCACTCCGCATGCCCCGAAAATGTGTTCATCATGTTTCTGCCCCAGGTTCATCACGCCTTGTAAATCGTATCTCAAGGAAGCACCTTTCCTGCTTCCTCAAGAGATAGGTACAAGCTTACGCGACTTTATGCGCTCAGTTTTACTCGACAAGGCAGGTCGTAGAAGTCCAGATGGAAGCTGTAACAGGAAATTATGAAACGCAAAGCCGCTTTACCATAGATGCAGATATGGTTTTGTTCGGTGAGAATACTCACGGTCAACATTGGGCAGATGACCTGAATTATAAAACGGACTCAAACTGATCGCTGAATGCGAGAAAAGCCGAACGTCGAACCTTGTAGCACCGAGTGCAGGGCCTCCAAGCGGACATCCTCCCTCTAGTGTTTGAAGCCATAGAGGTCCTTAGCACACATTTGAAATTAGGGCTAAGGTTTTGAAGGCGAGTTTTGCAACCTTTCTGCTCGTCACGAAGGTGGGTATTCGGCTGGACATTAGTCTCCATTAGCAAGGAGGTCGACTGTAAGATTTCATCAAGCTGCATAGCTCAGTGTTAACAGCGCGCTGAAATATAGCTAAACGAAGCACGCTGAGACCAACAGCAACGGTCTATCGCAAAATGGCAGAGCACTGGAAGAATTTGGCATACACAAGTTGATAAGCTCGCTGTGGTTCAAGCAAGATGAAGTGTGGTTTGAGAAAGAAGCATTCCACCTCGAATTCAGAGGGCTTGAAAGAAATTCAGAGAGCTCAGATTTTTGTTGTCTGAGGAGCTTGTATATGAACGGAGACAACTGTGCTCAACTCTTGGCCAAAACTGTCTGTTGCTCAGTGCCACATCATCCTTTGCAATTCTCCAAGACCAGACGATGACATTATTATACAGTTCTCAGAAAATCCTACGTATGACGATTAAGTGTAGGCAAGGTTCTTGATCAAACAATCTTTTCTGTGTATAATGAGGCGCACTGGGATTTCAAAATTTGTATATATAGAAGATGACTCTCCGAGGAGGCAAAGTAAGAATACCTACACTTGTTTGCGGTCAACAATCATCGAATGGAGGGAAAATCGGATACCGCGAATTTGATGGCTGTCTGAATTTCTCTGATTGTTTTGAATTTGCAAGAACTGAATTTTGCATTTCTCAAAGATGGCTGTCTCACCACGTGTACTTTGCTTCAATTCAGTTCGGGTCATTTTCATGACGCAGCGATTGCTCAGGAATTATATGCATTATTGAGAGCATCAGCAAAACAAGTGTTGGTTGATTGACGTAAGTGAGTATTCCCTAGAGGAGCGAATTCAGGAAAAGCACTAGCAATATAGGCTTTAAAAGTGCTGCAAGTAGCAATCGTGTTCTAACTAAAACATCCACTCGCAAGTGAACGATGTCAAATACCATTTCTTATGGGCTGTTCTTTTTCGAAATTGGCAACATTCACGATCCATTATTGCCTTAGGGCGTTCATACTGCGAAACATTTCCCACACGAAATACTCGCATTCAAAGAAGCAGAGCGTCAGAAAGTAAACGACAAAGAAAATTTTGGCGCTTCCCAACCCCCCCTCTCCCCCTCCCCGCTCCCTCCCTCCTCCACTGCATGCAGCGCAACCATTTTCAATTCAAAAGTGCTAACAATTAGAGAAATCACTTGAAAACTCTTGCAAAAATTTGAGACTGTTTGAAATATTTCAGTGAGTTTTGTTTGATTTGGACAGAGTCGACAAGCGAGATTATTTCTCCTCGTTTGAGCTGCAAACGCACCGTTTTCCTTCTATTAAATTAACTGCTACATTTTCCCTATCAATTCCAAAGTTCTATATCGCATATTTTCGTTGCACTAGCTGCAGAAGAATTGCGTTTCATTCAAAGAAACACTATAAAATTTGTGATTTGTTTTGGTTGATGCAGAAATCAACCTGAGAGTTTTATTATTTCGAATTGGACGTCATTTCCAATGAACCACGCACCTTAAACTTTTTCTGCTTCACTCATCACCTGATGTTTGCTTCTAGCCTCTGAAACGCAAAGATTCTCAAGTAAGAGAAAGAGTGAAGAGAAGGGCAAATTTCGCAAAATTGGAAAAGAGGCATGGATTTCACTCACTTCGGTCTTCTGCTAATAAATTCCCATGAGCACGGCAAATTTCCTCTGTTCTTTTAAAACTGTTCGGATTTTGTGCATCAATAAATGCTAAAAATTTTCTCAAAGTTTATTTGAGATCATCAAATTGGTCACATATTGCTAAAACCAACAATATGATATTCTGTGCAGTATTTTCTCTCCACAATTAACTGCTACTACAGAATAGGCGCATATTAGATTTGATCGCAGAAGTTCTTCGAAAAAGCTTGACGATCTAGTTCTATATATTTTGCATCCAGACACTAGTGTTTGCATAAACGAACAATGTGAATGTGCAGCATACAAAATCCTTCCATCGAAACGCAACGTATTCACAGATAAGTCACAGCAAAATGATCGGAATACAAGGATCAAGATACAATCGACTGCAGTTAATGGAACGTGTCACGCTGACAATAATTGAGTAATCATCGTACACTTCATGATTGCACTGAACGATAATAATGAATGTGGAAATTGTAACAGTANNNCTGAACGATAATAATGAATGTGGAAATTGTAACAGTAGGAACATATCTTATGAGCTCTAAAGTACAAATTAGCTTCTTCATGGGCCTGAATTGATGAAGAATGAAGAACGGAATGGCAATTGGGTGAGAAGGCATGGAGGACTCATGAGCGGTGTATACTGAAATGCTGCGCAAAGAATCATATCCCTCAGTACGATAATGATCACATTTTGATATCTAACACAAAGAAATTTTAATGGCCCTCACATTATTCGGCAGCCTCTCAAATAAAGAACATTATGCAAGATGCCGAGAGGACACTCGCCTGCTTCTCTCACCGACTAGCATTTCAGGCATCGTCACATCGCGTCAAAGCAACACGTGCAAATTTCAACGCTGTTTGTTAAGGCATCTCGTCTGACCCTTCTAAGTAAAGTTTGAATGCAGCTTATCATTACATTTGAATACTCAAACAAAAAAATGGTAAATAGGGGCTCTGGGAGCAGTGACAAGTCTAGCTGTGCAGCAATGAATCTAAATAGGACAGAATCGGAAGAAGCGTCTCGAAGGCGTACAAGCAGTATGGCGCACATGATCCATGTTATAAGGGGACCTCTGTGATTCCCAAGATTGTTTCATCGCCAACCGCCATTTTCATTCAGCTGCTTTGCTGCAATAAAGTTCCATCATCAATGAACCACTACTGCTGTCATTTTCGCTCTGGGAATGAAAATAGTAGCAGTTCACTGATGACAACAGTAGAAATTCATTGACGACAACAGCTCTGCAAATGCGCGCACGTGCGTACCCCCTATCTAACAACTCTCGCTCAGTGATGCCAAGCGACACGTCAAAAAACTTCTTGGGTTCTATGTTAGCAAAAGCACTGACACTCACTCTGAGAGAATCCCACGGAAAATGAGCTAAGGAAGCAGAAATTGTTTCCACGCATCAGTTGCCATCAGTGTTATGACTCA
The DNA here is from genome assembly GCA_022844705.1 of Toxascaris leonina. NCBI lineage: Eukaryota > Metazoa > Nematoda > Chromadorea > Rhabditida > Ascarididae > Toxascaris > Toxascaris leonina. The sequence goes on from JAARMF010001838.1 coordinate 18,283, forward strand.
CTACCTAGTGCAGCCTTCCCATATCGCTCCTAAACGATAATCTTGGTCCGCGCGTGGGATTTTCTGCCTAAGAATGCTTGAAAAGTGAGTCTTGCCTTCGCGAGCTCAAAAACTTCTTCATAGAGCCAAACGTGTAGAAGAAATCTCTGCAAGACTCAATATTCGAAAGGATACATGGCTCAAAGGTTGCAGGATTGCAATTAACGGCCGATTACAACGAGGATGTCCGGATTTGATGGCCATAATCAGAAAATAAAACGCCGAAATTTCACAAACATATTCGTTCAGATGTACTCAGACAAAGTATGAAGGTTCGATGGAGTTGTAAGGAAAGCGTTGAAGTTGAGATGAAATGAGAACGTGCAAAAACTGTGCTCTCTGCTTGGGAACATCGTAAGGATTATAAGCTACGAAATGTGGCCATCACATGGGACGAGAAAGACGACGTGAAAAATGCGCTAAATTATGGACTTGTATCGCTACTACCTGGCACATCGGAATTCATCGTACTCTGCTTATACGCACAGCTTTCTTTTGCAGTGCAGCCAAAATTGCACGTGTTCAGTACATTCCTCGCAAAAACCTCAAAACATGAACTCACTCAATATAAATAATGAAAGAAATAAATCTCGCAAAAGGTTGACGTCTTTGAATGTGATATCCAGAAAACTTGCAGCACTGTCAAGCCATATGTGCTGCTTCAGCTAATAAGAAGCAAGTTTTTAATTGATAAAAGCATCTGTCACTCACTAAGAAGGTATTTGGAGCAAAATGAAATCATGGATGAGCCACACATTTCATGGAGAGTCCATCACTGTCAAGATCCAAGAAGGCGCCCTCCTATGTTTCTTCCCTCCGCGAGCTTTTCTCCGCGTTACTCGAAAGAATGCAATTGGCACAATAGAATGATCAATGAAGAGCTGCCACATAATAAAAACAGTTGTTTACCAATCGCCGACCTCGCCCAAAACCCAGGAGCGCAGCTCTTCCTCGCTGAAGATTCAACCACCTCGAGGGTTTTCGGAACGTGAATCTCTTCTGTAGAGCAACTGCGGATATTCAATGCTCCCGCCCGCGGGTTCGGCCCAGCGCATCACGTCGAGAGCCTCCATCGAGCGAGCCCCTTTCGTATACTGGTCTATATTGGCGTCTCGTGCAAAGGCTTTGCTGCATGAATAGAAGGAAATAAGGTGGCACGAAATGCAGTCTAGGGGAGGAATCACTGAAGGACGAAACTGCAAAGGCGCTCTCAACACGCAGAATTAGCACTGTGCTGAATGGAGAAATTCTTGCAAAGGCGCATATGATTTGTACCCATTTTTCTGCTGTTTTTTACAGTGCATTAATGTTGCGACGTTATTCCTCTACCCTATAAATTGTACATCCCTGCACTTGAAAGAGTTATAAGGATAGACCTCATACGGTGATTATTCGTGCGCATGTATCCTTAACAGTCTCAAATAATACAGGCTGTGTGAAGGAATAGCGCTGCCATACTCTTAACGATCGAGCCGGAACCGATGATGCATAAAGCAGTATAGGGTCTACTTTGCTGTGAATCACCTGCAATACTTGTTCAGCGCGTGCGCTGTATTGTACATCGATGATCTCAATCTAGTGCTGTAAATTATAGAAGCGTTGGACCCGTGTAGAACATTCAGTTTCTGTTAACACACTCGTCTCCTCTGCCGGCTGCTCCATCATCCAGCAGCATGTAACATAAGAGGCGAAGCAGTCAGAGAGCGAGTGGCGGTCTGCCTAAAAAGTTCACATCTCAATTTTTGCTCCGAGAAAATGAAAGTAGGCGAAAGGTGAGAGCAAATACATCCATCAGAGTGTTAGCGATGTTATGTGCACCATAGTACAGGAACAACAGGACGCCAATACGAAAGAAGGAGGACGAAATCACTTCATTACACATTCACTTCTAAATCTCTTAGCGACATGTTCACCTGCACCTGCTTAGCCTCGAAAAGAGTTCATGCGTAATGAAAAGATGACGCGAAAAACTAAATTCGTGGGATGTTCCGGTTGCCGAACTTCTAGTGAACAAACAAAAAGTACGCACAAAATCGTATTCTCTGTAGCAATCTCACAATGCCTCTTGTATGACGGTTTCATGCGAAAAATCTGCAGCTCGAAGAATTCGCCAAGGTTTCTATGATAGGAGACTACGTTGATTTTCCTAATCACGTACGATGCACAAGCTACTTGAAATCGAAATGAAAGCGCCAAAAATCAAACACCAAAGGTCGTTGTTGCAGTGTAACTCTTACTCACCTTTATTCTCAAGAGGAAACAGCGTTTGGCATTTTCATCTTGGCCAACATAGTGGGCGCATATTAAGCTCTCACTTTGAGATCACAAATGAGCAAACGTCGTTCTTTCAGCAATTGAGTGCTCTTTTTTCAATGACTTGAGCATCTCATCCTTTTTCCTTCAGCACTAATACACATGAACGTCACTGCAACAACTCCACTTCATTACTACCCATCTTATGTTACGCTTCTCATTCTTTTATGTGCCCCAACGTCTAATCAAACAACAATCCTGACTAAAGTTCGGCAACCGAAGTAAAATTCAGAAAAAAAGCATAGTTGGTCTCAAACTATGCCAATCTTGCAGGCGGAAGTCAAAAATCTTGAAGGCGTTTTGAGAAGAATTCGGGCTTCGCAAGTTCGTCATATTTCGAAAGTCTTTATTCGCTGTTTGTTCATATATTAACATGAAATTTTATTGCTCGCTTCGCTCACTATTAACTACCGAATTGTTTTCTACGAGCACATGTAATAAAAAGGCTTCATGCACTGTGGAAGCAACAGAAATGTGGTGCAGGAAGATGCCGCAGTTGGCGTGGTGTTCTAGATTTGTCAGTTCTTATAAACATGCTAAATGGAATTCCACAAATGAAACCATCATCGTCATCTCTAGCTTCTTCCATTTTCCTTGATGCATTAACAAGTTNACTTGCGGCATTAACAAGTTTGAGTGTTAATGATATCCCAACTTGAATATCGAATCTTCTTCCATGCAATTTCGCGTTCTTAAATGGTGGTCTGAAGCTTCTTTATCCCAAATGAATGCTCACTTTCTTAGCTTATGTTTAATTCATTAGCTTCGGTAGCGTTCATTTGCACAGCGATTTCCTTGCAATCATTACGACGAGTCTTGAAGCGGAATGCTTGATAGAATTTGAAATGCCGTCGCACAGATATATTGTTAGAAACCTTGCATCGATGGCATCGATATAAAAGAGACGTCGATAATGAACTCGAATTGTAATGTATATTCATCAGAAAAGCAAAGACTGCCTCATAAACTTGTGCATGCACTGCATTCACAGCGACAATCATCGTACGCGTAGTTATCCGCCGAGAAAAAGCTTCGCATCTCTGAGTTGATAGGTCATGAAAAAGTTCGTCGATATTGTTAAAGGGAACGAAGAATAAAATAAGTGAGCAAAAATTTGAACCTCTCAAGAAGTAATTAATCGAGAAAGAGCCTAGCCGAAGAAACTACAAATATTGACACGGCTGATATATGAACCATTGCTTTGGCAACAAATTCATCTGAGAATATTATTGTTTTCTTTTGCTTTGAGAGGTAACAAAGATGCTTCATGGTGTGGAGAATATGCTGTCTTCGAAAATACAACTTAGATCTGATGATCGGATAATTGTCGGCTCTATCAACTGTCTAACTACCTATCTCCATTTGCGTTAAAGTGTGTTGGTTTGGTCGTGAAAGTTAATGACGGAGTTAATGAAGCTGATCGAGAAACATTTGATCGCATGAAACTGGAAGCATGCAATGGGATTGCCAAAGCATTTGCATAGAACCGATGATGGCCCGTCATGNNNAGAACCGATGATGGCCCGTCATGACACCAATAAACCCAATCGATGCTGTCCTCTTAAGGAACATGTTACAGTGGTGATAATAATCAGTGCATCGCAAAAAATTGTCGCCGCATATAAATCCCTTTCTGTTTGTAATTTAGCTGAAAAAAACTGAATCACTTCGACGTAGAAAACTTCACTACCGCATATATTCATCAACTTCTCCTACAATACTTCATTTATATTACCTATTTTCATTGCCACAGACCAGAGAATCAGTTTCCGTCTCAGCACCATCGATGCTGAGAGGGGAACTGATTTTCCACACAGCTCTAGAGGATCAGAACAAGCGCGAGAGTGAAATGAAAAAAAAATTCACTTCGAAAATAGAATAGGGAGGAGATGAAGTTTGCTCCTAGGATATCCCACATTCAACAACTTCGGAATATGGTCATATATCTGGAATGCGATGAGGTAATCTTGCATGTACGCAATACAGGTGATGTCTGAAATCTTGGCAGACAATGTTTTTGAACGTTTAAAGAATCTTCCGGACTGTTGGATTCGCCGTTGCATGATAAACGGTGGCCGACGATTGAGCCGTGTGAATAAAAACGGAAGGGCACAAGATGACATCCGTTATCCGATGCTTTCACGCTGATTTGCTACACTTTCGTTGGCTTCTCTCGTAACTAATGCAATTTTATTACTAGCCTCTTCGCCAGAACATCAATCGTCCACTAAGCTGATGGAGATATATCAATTCCACCAACTACAGCATGGACATGATCGATGAGAGCTTACACCGCTGCAGTAAAGAAGTTTCTCACAGTTGAGAGAGATGGATAGATTGTGTCATGTTGATAAATCGGGAGTTATTCGGACAGTAAATCAGTATGATTTATTGTTTTACGCAACAGATAAATGGACAAACTATCGACGCGAAATGAATGAAATGCCGATGGTATATGGAACGTCGAACTCTTGAACTCAGCACAACAGTGTTGCATCTAAAACTGTTGCTTTTAAATTACCTAAAATGCTTCAGCCTTTGCTGTAAATGTTTCTTATGTGCTCTTTAGTGTTCATAACAGAAGTCTTCGCTTCATTCGGCAGTATTTTTTACTAATTTATCCATTAAAGCCATTTGATGGCCAAGTGATGCGAGCACCTATTAAAATAGCATGCAAGCGCAAGCTCGCTTAATACCTCCAGTGTATCTGCTTAATGCTTCGAGTCATCCATGTCTGCTCACATTCTCTCAACGGTCATGGTGAAGAGCACTAGCCTGTAGGATTTACTTCACAGTTTCGAGCACAAACAGAACTGAATGAACTTCAAAGTGAGTTGTAGGAGCACCCACCACTACATTAGGCAACGTTGCGCACAGTTGCAGCTGAAAATACGAAAATCTTTCTCGGCTCATCGTTCCCAGGGCTTTATGTTCCCACTATGCCAATCCTATCATTCTTGTTCGGAAAGGCTTTCCATCCGATAACACAAGCGCCTCCTCGCCTTAACCTATTACAACCATTTCTAATGCTACAATCTACAGGCACCCTTTCAAACTGTCCCTTTGTACCGTTCCTCTGTGTTCCTTTTAACTGTGTTTCCTCAACAAAGGTCATACGTCTGCTCCACAATATCCGTCTCGCTCCGTTTGGCTTCACGTCTGTCTTTGACGAGCACATATTACATACATGTGGGAGGTGAAATAAACTGTGATGAATCAAGAAAACGTGACCTAGATCTGTTAATGATTTCTTCTCCCTCTTTTTATAAACCATCTTGACTGCTAACGTAAGAGACAAAATGTGTGTAGAAATATACGATGGCGGCAACAGTGAATCTCCAGGCGACAGATATCTGCGCCTCCTCTCATAAGACTCAAAAATCATTGCAGTCAATTCGTCTCTTGGTCCTAAAACTTTCCCTCGTGGAGAACGTAGATGCAAACATTTCTAACAGTCTTTTTCGAACAAACTAAACTATGAAAACACGCTCACCCGAGAGCAGCCTACTCCCACAACTACAACATATCTACGATCTTGCAGACATAATCCGGCCTCAGGCTAACAGCACTAGAACTTCTATATCGCAGCTCTCCGTTTATTGCATTCTCACTCATATCGTTCTCAGCTCAGAACCACGAACAACGTATCTGGGACCCCCGTGGCTCATCAATTCTAAAGTGAAGTCGCATTTTGCTGAAAAATAAAAGTGATTCAAAAGTATCCAGTACTGGGAGCTTGTGCCAGTGGCAATCAATGTGCTCGACCGGTCGTTGGCGGAATCAGAAGTCGTTACACGCACGCTTCTGTTGTAAATATGTGAGGTTCTTGGCATAGAAACCGTGGAATGTAGCGCTCTGTGCTTGGATTCACATCCTAGAGGAGAGCTCGAAGAGCGCAATTTTTGTTGAGTGGATGTATGACTTTTCACGCATAGCTAGGCTTGGGAGCATAGCATCTTTTCCAGTGCTCAGGGATAGAAATGTTAAAGGAAAAATTTGTGCTCAGTTGAATACCACGCCACGATGAATAGAGGCCACCGTTACGAAGAAGAAATTGTGCAATTGTTTTCTCTCCATAATTTCGTAAAAATGGCTCCTTTTCAACGAAAGTTCAAGAAAAGAGAGCAATTGTTAGAGGATTCGGTGCCATAACAAAGGCTTTCCGAGCATCTTGCGATCGATCCCTTTGTATTTTACGTCAGTCAGTTGTGAATGGAAGTGCAAACAACTGCAGATGGGCGTCAAGAAGCTGACATGTATGCGCATTTGCATTCAGCACCTCTTTTTTGCCTGCTTTCCTAAGCTAGAAAAAAATTATTCGCTTTCCTATATCTATGGGGCAAATTTAGTGCGTTGTTGGATATGTCAATACAACAGATTTCTGCAATATATTTTTGCATGTATATGAATATTATGTCGCATTTCGACACTTTTCTCTAAAAATCTGATTATGCTGTGCATTTTAATCCACTACGATAAGTTGGTGAACGAGCAATGAAAAACTAGAAATATGCGAGAAGATGAACAATTGCGGAAACCGAAGAGAGAAAGAGGGATGCGAGAATATTTGGGAACGTATTGGGGATGGACAACATGGATGCGAGTAAAGGATGTGACGCGTAATTGTAGGTGGATGGCCACAAAGACAAGCAGAGGGCACATGCACTCAGGCGGGTAAGATGACCAACTACGGAAACGTCGAGCAATGCATCAGTAAGGCGTGGAATATGGTCTCTTATGCTAAGAATGTAAGTCATTCAGATATTGTTCTGAATTTTCCAAGCTGTGTGCTATCGGTCGGATTTATCCGTCATTATGGATCACGATTGCTTCCATTCAAAGATGGTTGCTATTTCCTATACGTTTCGCAACCGATCAACTCGTATTTCTCGATCGACCGCATCTGGAAAACGAATGTTGTGAGACAGACTATTTGGAAGTCAGTTCCACTCATGAACTGAAACACATTTGCGCTCTCTGCACGTTATTCCGTCGCAAAATGGCCTGAGGCCGACTACTCACCCAGGGCCCCAGTATGTACATTGTGCCTATTAATAACAAATATCTGTACTCAAACAGTTCCGCATGGTGAGAGTTTCGTAAAGTTCTGAAGTTTCGTAAAGTTTAATGTCTCCGATGAGGTCAAAATCGCAACTTTTTAAATGACAGTCACCTTCTACCTTTGCGTCTTCGAAACTCTCGGAGACAACGCTTGCCTACTCTAAAAGGACACTCACGACGGATGCAGGGGGTGCTTTCTGTAATGAGTGGATTCTCAGGAGCATGACTTTATACGGAATCGTTCTGAAGAATCTATATTTGAGAAATTAGATGAGGCATTAGCTCGGCTTTAGTCAGCCATTTCAAAAATGTTGGAGCTGTTTTCATGATATCGATATATTTTTGGTATCCACCAGGCCACTTACTCGTTCAACGAATTTCGTAGCAGCCTGACTTAGTTGAACTTCAACACAGGAATGGTCGCGAGAAACTGTCTTCATTGCTTCACTAACCAACTGCATGACAATATCTGAAAATCGCATTCCCCATAGAACGATGTCTCAAGAGATCCTCGTAGTGATTATTATAACTGAATCTGCGCCTCGCGAAGTCGATCTCGCAAACGCGAATTATATTACAAAGGTGAAAGGTGCAAAATTGACAAAGACAAAGATAATGAGGCTGGTTTGTAGAAAAGAAAGCCAACAATAAGCCAAGGATGGCATCCACATAAATATTCATGTGGCCGAAACATGTGAATGGCGGAAGGAAGAAAGTGATCGACAAACTCGTATTTGCAAAACAAAAACGTACGAGAATATCAGCTGCCGTATCGGTGGTTGTGCGTAATAGAAAGCGCTTGTACTGAAAAGCGCCCAATTCAGCACTCTCCAGCGAACACCACACAGTCCGCTTTGCGTAATGCAATACTGCTAAAAGTTACCTTCAGTAATATTCCAGCAAAAACCCCGTTTCTTCAGTTCTTAGCTCTTATTTCATTTCCTAATGAAGTCAGAGCCAAAATTCATGGCGCTTGCATCTTGCGTTGCATCAGCATGGCAACGTTTACCTTCGACTTGGGTGATGTGTTGAAAACCTCTCGGGATATGCATTTACGACATCGTTGTTCATTTATAACTTCCTCGGTTCGTGCATTTGGTGTGGCGATGGGGAGTAGACTACCACTGTAGCTGTCTCATTGCTTGCAGTTAAAACTGCTCAGACATAAGCTAGCTTGTTGAAGAAAACCAAGTTATCTTTGCAGCTTGCGAGTCCGGATTCTGCGCTGACAAGCGCCTTCACTTCATAAAAGAAGAAATGGCTGTGAAGGTTATGACAACGCCAACATGGGATAAGGAAATTAGAGTGCAAGTTATCAAAAAAATGCACTTTTAGCACCCGGATTGTGTGATTCGGATTAAACCTCAATATTGCTGACAAATTGCAGGCAAGTTGAACACTGCTATGCAACCTCCAAATGGTCACACCACTGCTGAGAAAGTGAATACTTGAATGAGTGCAACATATTATACTTCTCCAACCTTGATCGGAGATGCAACGTGCAACTTGTAGTTATCCTTCTAGTATCTCACGAAGCCATTTGGGACAGTCATCCTAATTTATTGAATCTGTGGACGAAAACGCAGCCATTATTTAGATTTTTCACACACCATTTGAAGCGATCCTGATCTTCTTTACTATGCTGTAGTCCTCAGTTTCGATGGTCGTTACGCAATTTGTGTGAAGGTGTGAAGAGCAGAAAACCTGAATCTCTCAAAAGATGGAGATGGCGCTATCGAGTGCAAATGAGGCAAGCATCATGTTTAAGTTGCCGAATGCTGATGGTTTATCGGTGTCCACTTTATTTGCCTAACATCACTTTTTTAGCACAGTGCTGTTACGCAAATAAAGTGGACACCATTTTTGTGGGTGTGGTTAAAGAGCGTTTTGGTTTTCTGTAAAACTTTGAGCGATAACCACCCGCTATCTAAGGCTAAAATTGGTGAGAAGCACATGACGAGTCCGAAAAGATTCATCGGTTTTTTGGGAAAGCATAGAGAGAACACATGGTCTTCGCAAACAAGCAGCCCGCTGCAATGTGTCCACTAAATATACCACTGGTACATACCAAGTGTCTTCTCTTCTGGCGCGAAGGAGTGCTGATTCGGAATTGTCAATAGCGTTCTTAACCACTTTCTTGGAAGACAACTTCGCAATCCCGGGTCTCTGTTATGAGCCGACAGTTCATGCACCACATCTTGCTTTATTCTCAAAAATTGCAAACGATGGGCAAATAGATCTCGATCACACTGAGGTATAAGTTCACTGCGAAGGAGGGAGAGCGAAACTTTCCTGCACCATGTAAGCGGGAGAAGGAAACGCTGTTCTGACAGATGAAGACTCATGCACTTCTGCGTGCCAATGCTACTCGAGAATATAGGTTGATTGCGATAGCTGGTAGCACGAACAGCTGCCAGAAATAAACACTTATTTGGCAGATACTGTCATCGCTACTGCTGAAATTCGTGAAATCGTCCACAAATGTTTTCGAAGAGGGCAGTTTGCCTATATGGATTCAGCACGTCGATATTTGAGAAGCTTATGATATATACGGCTGTAACCGTACTTTCATTAGACCATTGGGCGTTCCAGTCCACGTTATCTTCAGCAATGGTCTAACGAACGATGCTTGAAAGGGGAAGCGGTCAGAACTCGTATGAACTGAAGCGATTCAAGCACAGTAGTTCGAAGCATTTCTCCTCTCATGTGTTTCCAGGGGAGGTAACCTCACGATGACGGACCTTTCTGCACACAGTAATAAATATTTGTGTTTCAGCGGCGTTACCTGTGCTCGTTTCTCATTACACTTCTCATGGCTACTCATGAACGATTTATCACAAGGTTTCAGCGTGCACGAAAATCCGCTGCCTTGAGGTTGCCCTTCCTTAAAACGTGCGAGATCAACGCAAGGTTTCGCTCGTACTATACCATACACCCCTTCTGCTTTCGAAGCCAAAAGGAATGTCTTGATCGCTCTGTTCGATTTTCCTATTGCTGTTCATCTCTGTTTGCGCAATCTCACGTTATCTGACAAAATCTGTCTAAACTGCATCACTGCTGGGATTCCCAAAATAGTTGCCGGAAAGGCAGCGATAGATTATCCCGCTCATGGCTCCCTATCTCAAGCATTCATATCGTTTGTGTGACTCCCTACTTGCACCTTACGTGGGAAGTCAAGCCGAAGTGCGTGTTGACTATGCAAATGCCTTTGATGCGCTTTCTCACAAAACGATGCATATTTCTCTGGCACAGTATGACGCAGACTCTTGTTTAATAAAGTGGATTGAAGTATTTCTGCATACATGAAGTTTCCTGGTGATGATTGAGGATAGCCACTCGGTCCTAAATCGTAGTGGTGTTACTTATGAAGTGTTTATGACACTGGTTTCCTTGTCGCATATTTTGACAATATCTGTGAAAAGATTTTGAGCAGAAATGAAATGATTATTGACGCCTTTGAAATGTTTCGTGCATTGCATTATCTCACGCATGACTCTCACATATTTCGAGACAACTATGATGAAGAATGCAACATGCCACAATTGAGCCAATTATATTTTTCGATGAAGAATGCTAGATGGTTCAAACAACCTCCGATATTAACGTTTTCTCTTGTTAGCAGATGAGATTCTTTCGTGTTTGTGAGATCGGCATTAGAGAGGACTCCCAACTTCGTTGGAAGCTATACTGAACAGTCATTAAAAATTGCAATCCCTCTCTTCTACGTTTTGTGGCAGGGAATAATGAGCATTGCTGAAAACCCCTCTTTGATTACTGTCAACTCAGCTCGCAAAGTTTCGAAGCTTCTCACCAATAACACTTTTCGCACAGTTCATCGTCACCTGTACCATCCGAACCATTTTACAGATTTGAACCTCTGGAACACTCAACGCTCGACTCCCACTGTACTCTTCAACGTCGAACTGCGCAAAGTGTAAACGTCATTCCGATCTCATCAACATTCCACTTTGCGGCACAACCTAGTTGGCATAAGCATCAATTTCTTCTAGACAGAAAGCATTTTCAAGTTTTATATTATCTGAGTCTGAATCTGCACAGTGCAGATACGTCGACGCAGCCACTCCTTCACCTTTCAAACTGCGGCTGAGGTATGCCGATCACAGCACTACAGCTGCTTTCACGCGCTGAAGGTCTGTCTACATCACCCAGATTGTTTCTTCACAGACGCTCTACAATCCTTGCTGTTCATGTTCATAGATCCTATATGTTTTCCCATCCGTTGTTCGCAAAAATTCGATGCAGAAGTTAAATAGCTGACAAACGAATACGCAAATAAATTGGTAAGCAAGCGAACAAATAAGCAAACACATAGGATTGCAAATTAGTTCTGAAATATTATTAGAAATCAGTTCGAACCACAAATTCGATATGTCAACTGAAATATGATTGCCTCATGGCGAAAAACAGGCTGTATGGCCAATTGAGTATCGAAAACTGAAATGGATTCGACGGGACCAGCTGTCCTGATGTAAAAGACAGTTAGGCACCTACAAAAATGAGAGCTGGGTGATAGAGCTGACGGCATATCTTAATATTATATGAGCTAGCTCCGTCATTGGGTTGCAATGACAATGTATCGCATGGGCAGCACCATCAACATGAGTCACATAACCGCTCGATTGCTGTGATATGTAAGGATCTAGTTTTTATCCTCATCTTCATCGCGGAACCTTCAACGTATATGGAAGAATATATATCAGCAGCGGGAAAATATTGCCAAGGTCGGAGAACTTCACTTTGAGGTGAAAACCTTCGAGAGCGCTTCATATCGTCTGAAATGAGAAGGAAGAAATCGGGACTTGCATTCATTATAAACATCGCATAGAGACTGACAAAGTGAGCGAAAATTTATATGTTGAGCGAGAGAGGTGTGACTGTTCATTCGGTGGCAAACGAGCTAAACGCGCTAATTGAGGAAATTCTGCTGAAATACCGAGCCTGCTCGCTGTTATTCGCACATTTATTAAGGCAGTCAATTATTCCTATTTCTCTTGATTTGAAACGGCGCCGATTTGTGTGGGCACAGTGATTATATCAATAGTGAAAAGTGCAACGTTGTGTCAATAAAGACTCCGAATCACCATTGCTTGAGTAGTGGTGCAGATTCTTTCCCCAATACCTCTGTACTCTCAGGAGGTTGACGAGCAGCATTGTTATTTGCATAAATGCGCTTTTAGATGAAATTAAATACGCGTGACATTTTGTTTTTTCTCACAAGCCTCTTTCAGCGCCAACATATCTCGTCCAAGACGTGAAAGTAAGCTTTCTATATCAGTCTTATATCCATTTCTCGGAACTGCTTCTTCAATACCTTCATTTGTAGTTTCAGTGGTTTTGTGTTGCTAAAGTTTTTCAGTGGAACAAATGAGTAGTATATGACGAAAACGCTAAAAGCAGTTGAGTAGTGTTCTATTGATGATGAAACTTTGACGTGGCTTCAACACCAATAGACGAGTAATTGTGATTGGGGTAGCATATGAAGTTCGCATTTGTGATGTTGCTGCATGGTGTTTTCGAAAAAAGAGTTAATAAACAAACTTGAGCCTACAAGATTCGATCATATCAATTCGTCGTTAAATCAAACCAATATGACAGCACATCAAGAAATCTTCCAGGACATGCAGCTTAGGCCGTCATTCAAATTAGTTCGTGTGCCTTACAATCGAATCTTCACACCTTTGGATTAATCAAACACACTGCTTGCTTAACTTGTAATAATATGGAGCTCTGAGTGTGTAGTGCTCCCTTATGAAATTTAGAAGCATCCACATAGTTGTTGGCAAATCCTCATACTATCAAATCCATGCATTGATGTGAATCGGTGAAAAGGTCAATTATCGCTATACTGCTCACAAAATCTTTAGATCAGGCGGCCGAAACCGAATCGTAAATATCCGTGCACATAGAAACGGAAGAAAAAACAAGCGTGTTGCAAAGCGGCCGAGGAATTCAATCTGAACCTGTTCCCTTACTCGGCATAGCTTCTCCAATCCTTCTCAACTGATGCTTTGAGTCTCTTCGATTAATACTGAGAAAAACTTGTGCGAACCCAGTTTGGTGCAAAAACCTAGAAATAAATCAGATCGAAAGCTTAAAAATTCTCCGTTCTCGCCACAGAATAGGCTACCAAATTTGAAGGGCGGATACGGTTTGGCAGTGTTGCCCGATTGGCCTTAAAGGTGAACAGAATAGCAACGAATTTCGTTTTCGAGGAAGAGGATGCTAGAATGATGTTTTCGATGCATTAATAGGGTTTGAGTGTACTTGGATCGCTGCAAATTTTCACAAATGAGGCAAACGAGCGTACCAAACAAGGAATTCAAGTAGTAAATTATCTTTCAAGAGTATTGATAGATATTATACTGAAGTGGTCGCCGTGTCCATCTTGACTGATGCCACAAAGCAGTCGAGCATCGGAGACGTCATATCACTCTGCATTCGATCTGAGTGCATTCACCGATGGACATTGGAAACTGCCGCACTCGGACGACACTCAATTCTTTCGATGCTTTTCAACTGTTCAGCATCCTCAATTGCCAACCAATCGACTGATACATGCATATGAGCAGCAAGGAAACGCAATCGACATCAAAACCATGGCCAACAGATACAAAGTGCCTTAAGCGTGAAGCATTTCGGAAAGGCTTTCACATGGAGGGATGACGTTTATAAAAGCTCGTCGCATTACCAATGCACATTCACAGTTTTAGAATAGCCACCATAATACAAATGATATTGTTCGCCAAAATTACTCTTGAGCTAGAACGAGGATTGTTGAAGCAAATTTCAGCTCAACTTGAACTCGAAAGGCGATTTACTTGCTAAATTTTTGATGCTAACAGAAAATCGACAAAAACAATCTGGAATGTGTTCCGTAACTGCGAAGGCCTATATAAAGAGTAATGTCGATTGTATTTGCTAAATGGCGCGTTGCAGAACGAGAATGTTCTTGAATGGGCCTTCATGAATAAAACGCGAGCACTAATTTTTATGAAGGGTGCACTCAATTAGATACTCCGAATGTATCTGAGTAGGTGGTCCGACGGATGTCCACAATTTTCCTCTGGACAGGTGGTAGGATTTCTCTTTAGCATGAAGCTCAATGTTAAGATGCTTTCAGCGAGCTCTTATTAACAGTTCCAGGCTAAGAACGAACGTTTAAGAGCATAGCGACTAAAACGCTTCCGAGCATCACGCAATGTGTGGTGGGAGAGAGAGCGTTAGTGAAACTGTTGCCTATTAAAGAACTATTGAGCAACTATTAGCATCACATCGTCGCATTAGCCATTAATTGTGCACATTAACGCTGTATTCGTTGATTACAAATTAAGCGGCAATTGTGATGAATATATTTCTGAGGACATATTAGACACTGCGAAAAATTCAAATCTCGCTGCGTCCTCATATCTTATTCACTCTCACGAGTATCCACGAAAGATGAGGTGTTCAATCACGCATTTCATTGGCTTATAGAGTGTTTCTTATTGCTATACACCAAGCGTACTTACCCAAAGTTATATGAAGCGATCGTTCTGTAAAGAATGGCCACAGCAACCGGAAATCGGGCAGTGAATGAAAAAGTTGGATTACCGCGTACACAGTAGCAGGAATCATTCGGGAAATGCGGCACTTCCCATCCACGGATCTTTTGCATTGCACCATTATCGGCTCAGACAGCAAATATTTGAGAAGAGGGAGTTTGCTAAGCAATGTGCAGATATGTTGGTGCATTCCTGATATTTCTGTTCATACATTACAAATTCTCAAAAATTGAGCGGTTCGTTTCCTCGCTTGATGCTCTCGGGAGTGATTTCATGCAACCGATTTTCCCTTTATGCATAAATTCTTCAGGAATCTTTGATGCACCCTTCGGAAATCCGACTCAACAGTTTTCTTCGCGGTTCCTCACTGTTTGAGAGTTCCAGGAAGTGGTTGAAACTGCAGAATGACATTTTTATTACAATGCCCTAACGAACATCGAGAAGTACAGATCGCTCTGTAACGAAGTGCACTATGAATTTGGCTATTTAAATGACGATAAACAAATTCATCTCTAATCGACTTATAAGGAAAGTGACATCAACTTTCAAACGCCCACCCGCGCATCAACTAAGTTGTGATAATGACTATAGGGCAATAAAAGCGGTGTGGTTAGGAAGGAGGACTTTAGGAAGGAGCACTTTAGCGCCGAATCCAAGCACTTTCTTGAGGCAAAACAACAAAGCAAACTCGAACGGCTCGTGTTCAGCAATAACCTGAAATCGGACAATATGGTAAGATGGTTTGAATTTACACCATAAGCCAGTAGAGTAGTGGTTGTTGTATTCATTGTACCTGAAGCAATTAGTTTAATATAAGGGAGGTGCAATATGTGAAAATGTTGAGAACGACATCTCTCTCATTAACCTATCCATGCAACTCCCGGGAATTCCAGCTTGGGCGCACTGACAAATGAGAACGCCATATGGAAACTGACGATAGGAATATGCCGTGTACAGTTGCTTTGTATACTCCCATTTCGAGTGGAATCATTCTGACATTTGAGATTCAAAAGCAAGAAGAAAATAAGCCTTAAGTCAGGGAAAGTACAGAGTAATATGGCAAAGATTTCCTTAAGGCGATCCTCGGCGTCGCACAACTCCTATATCTGCTGAGCTTCGTTAAGATCATGGAAGAGTGCATCATTTTCACAGCATGCTAGCGATATAAAACACAAGGCTACTGATGGGTCTGAAGAGATATATACGTGGGGACTTAAAATGCAGCCTCGTAGTTCCCATCGTCCTTATGATGAACTCCCTAAGCAGTGGTCCTTGACAGCCTATACAAGCTTTGAGGGGACGAAAGAACATTTGAAGGACTAAAAAACTGTAGCAGTTGGAAGAGACATTCATGGTTGAGAGTCATTTGCAGAATATGACATTTTTCAGCAAATACTTTCAGCTGCACTGCCTTCAACAAATCTTATAGCGCCATCAAGTCAGTAAGCATATTATGACAACAAACCGCGCATCTGCGATACTCATTATGGGCTTCAAGATCACTTCCAAATACTGCATAAATCCTCTCTTTCGTCATT
>JAARMF010001839.1:21323-34772 GCA_022844705.1 Toxascaris leonina
TATATATACTGTGAATTGTATATATATATATATATAATGAAACTGCACAGTATAGACCTAATTTTATAATCAGCTTCCCAAATGCCCCTTTTGCGGCTTCTTCTCTGCAGGTGTTCAATCATGGCCATACCTATAAAACTGCTGAATGGACTGCAATTAAATGACTCTATTCTACTTATCCTTACACATTGATGTATCGATTGCAAGAGTGAGTAATTACGGTGTGAAAATTTCGAATGCACTGTAACCTGAACAATATTTTCTATTCTGGATTTAGTGGACTATTACTAGGTCGAGTTCATTTCCGAGGATTTCTGGAAGCCGTCGGAATAAATGAAATATGGCAACATTATTTTTGTGAAATATATTCATTTTTCCATGCTTGTCAATGAAGTCGATTGCTAAGATGAGACGAGTGCAAAAAGGATACATCGTACACTTTAGCTTCATTTGAAGCACTTGTCGACTTTTCTTTTCCAAACATTTTCTAATTTCTTTCTCATTTCATCTCTAAACTGCGACACGTTTAGCGTTGAAATCCTCTCTCATATGCATTGCTATCAATGTGATAACGGCAGGTGATTGTGGAATAGAATTACTACGATTGTAAATATCATTGCTAATTTCTCTTCGACATTTTGTCGAAACATTTTAATCATTTTTTTTCCATCAAATGATGAGTGAATTCGAAAGTACTTTTAGAGAACAAATCGATCTTCGCTTGATGAATTCCCAATGTAATTGATAGCTTATCTCTTTCCTCCCCCCTATAAGCATCGTTTTGATTTTTGATACTTTTCACACGTCTTTTTGCGCTTTTTTGCACTTCGAAATTTGTAATTCGAGTGGATTTTCGCACATTTTAAGAAACATTTCTTTTTTTCGAAGTCATTGATTGAAGATAATATTTCCTCGATTTTCATCGTATTTTTCTTCCATTCTTCTTCATTTCAGCTCTAACGGAAAGCGTTTTTTAAAACCATAAAACACTTCAGAGAAGATTTAATGTCGAAAGATGAATTCATCTAAAATCACATCGTGATTTGTTCTCTTTGAATTTCAATGATTGATCGCTGTCTCATGAGTGCTGATAAGCACTCGTATGAATTTTGATAAGCATTCACATAAGCTCTTGCATAGGAGTTGATAAGCGCATCAACTCATCCACTCACAATATTGCCTTATCGAGATTATTTACTTCATTTTATTCGCCATCTATTCAAGTTTTATTTACACATAAATGCGTTTGAAAATTCTCATCGAATCGAATGCTTTAGCAGTAAACAAAATGAGATAATTGAAAAAATAGAAAAAAAAAGGAAAAAGAAAACACACAACCCCTTCATCATTTCTCATTCAATTCAATCATCGCATATTGCAACATTGCAATACTACAACTCTACACTATGATGCTATCAATATTTATTTATTTAGGAAATCGATGTAAATTTATGAATTCATTTCTCATATATTACATTATCACTCAATATATTCGAGCGCTTTGATGAAATATTTGTTAATCCTTACGTCCTAATCGGTGAAACTTGAATAATCTATAAATTCATTTCGAAACTAACAAATTCTTCACACGAAAGAAGCAATATTAGTTGAATATATTAGACTACAACTACGGCATTTATTTCTCAGTCAATATTAACCTTATTCATGCCATATACCTTGATCTCTTCTCTTCTTTTTCTTTTCACAAAAAAAAAAACTATTCAAACGTTTCGGTGAGTTGTTTAATCTTTTAATATATGTATAAGCGTTAAGGAATCAACTTTCGATGGTGAATAAATCTTTAAGATCTCATCGTTCAATTGTTGATTAACTAATGCTAATAACGTTAAGCATTTCTATAAAGGTGAAAACGCTAATGAAAATGCAAAAAAATGGCCATAAAATTTCAACGCTACAGTTTGTTAATAGCAGGTGTTGAAGCGTTATAACGGAAATATTTTCATAAAATTTTTTTGTACGAAGGGAAATTTAGAGAATTTTTCAAGCAAATAGTGTTAATATTTTCCTCATTCATTCCATTAGCTTATCTTTATTTAATGAAAAATTTATTCAAATTTATTAAAATTTCTATTGAATGTTAAGAAACCAAGTGAAGAAAGCATTAATCATAACATCTGCGCAATTGGATATTCGTTCAATTTGCTTTTTATCAATGATTGACTGATGAATTTATATGTCGAAATTTTTATCGCATTGCTATGTTTTCTCTTTGATTTGTTTTTTGTAGAATTTATGAAAATCTCGAGAAATACTGACAGAGAAAGCGGAAGTTGATTCGAGTTGTTTGAATGTCAGCACTAAACGACCGAAATTAATGAAAATTTCAAACACATTCCGGGACGCAATATTTTGTCTTTGATTAAATCGTAAATTTGAGGGAAATTCACTTTTCTTCTCTCTTTAAAATAACCAAACTGATCCTGCTTGCAATTGTAAAATAGTTAGGGAATTAGGTAAATGGATGGAAGGTGGATAGCATAACCTTAAGACCTAGACGGAAAAGAGGAGTTTTCATGCCTGCCGATTGTACATTATAAAGAAGGTGATCCACTTTGTCATGGACCTCTTTCATTATTTAAGCGGCAACTTAATAGCGCAACTAGCAACAGATAAGGAATTAATAGAGGACGTTTTCGATGATGAATTTAAGGTAGATATGAAATATGAGACTGATGTGTTGCAGCATCGAAGTCATGTAGTGTGCACGATTGATAATATGGCAATGAATTTGCATATTGCTGTTTGTCTGTCCCTCTTCCCTCTCACCTCCTCCCCCTCCTCCTTCTCCTTCTCCCTGCCGTCTAATTCCTGCTCTTTGCCCATAATTTCTTTGCATTTTACAAGATCAATTCCGCGTATATCAGATTCGTAGCGTTGTCTTTATTCAATTATCTTTGTAGAAATGAGTGAATATACCTGTTGTTTCTTTTATTTTTTTTTCGCGAAATTCAACGAAGGAATCACAGAATTATCTCTGTTCTCGTGCTATTTCGACATGTTCTAAGTGCCTCCTTTTTGCTTACTCCTCGCCTTTATATAAATTCTTCAACGACTTATACCCTAGAATCTTTGCAAAAGAGGCGACGGAGATCATTTATTTTGTACTCTTCAAATAGACAGAGAAGTGAATGAGTTTCGATATGGTTGCAATTTTCATCACATTCGTTTGTCGAATCTGACGAGTGCATTAATAATCTAAAGTGATTTAGCAATATCAGCATGAAGATTGTGATCGGATATTTCACCAATGAGGAAATAAACTTAAATGTGCAAATTTCAGAGAAAAAAAAAGAAAGATATTCCACTCTCTACAATGATTTATGAACCATTATGGGCGATTTGATTGAGCACCTCATCGAAGCGATGCTCAGTTTCGTTACTATCGGTTTTATAGACGAAATCTTTTCGTTTTTCTTTTTTTTGCAGCTATTCTAAGGCATATGGAAGCCAACAATCAAGCGCATATCCTCGCCTGCAAGATTACTCAGGACACGCTTCAATTATGTAAGATTGTTCTTCGTGCTATAGACATGCATAACTTTATTTAAAGAAGTGATCATATGAAATAAGCGAAAATAATGTACAACGGAGGAGAAGAAAGGAGACGGGACGAGGGAGGGTAGAAGTAAGAGTCATAACAGTGCAAAAAGATAGTAGGAAAAGAAGGTATGCTTTTCTCTTCTTTAATTTCTCGATGTATTAATATCGCTCCTTAGTGATGCATAATATCGCTCTTTGATACTATAATAGTATAGGCAATCAACGAGAAAGTCTTTGTCCGCATATTTTGCACAAAATCTATCAACATCTTAGCTAATCTCTGCAGCTTCATCTATCTATGAGTGCTTCTCATACTACTTAATATGCCTATTTCCTGTTGATGATTTTCTATTTACTTCGCTATTAGAGGCTCCCATACGAGTAAAGGTTGCTATCACGAAACCTTACTATTGCTTAAAGCGTCTCATTAAAAAATTATTACTGATGTCTAGTGATATAAACATCACATCGCTATATCATCAAAAGGCAGAGATTGGACATGAGGCGATCATTGCCGATCACGAAGCCATTTGATACGACTCACAACGACTTTGAAAATTTGTTTTGTTTGTTTCGTCGATGCACTCTGTGAACATTCTCGTATTCCACCCGTATATGAGTAGGCGATAGCGAAATTTATGTTTTCCATCGATAGTTGACGTTTAAGGATCAAACTTATGCGATCAGCGGTCAGAGAAGAGGCAGGAGGATGGGAGGGTGTGAAGGTGGGGGGTGGGGGTATTAGGTGACAAATTGCGGAAATTTCTAAGGAACATGCGAACCCGCTTGTTCAGTCAATCGAATGCGTTCGATTTATCTCTTAATATCGATGTATATCAATTTTATTTATATCAAAGAAGTTCTATTAAAATCTAACACATTTTCTTATCGCATAAATATTTTCATCATAACTCATTACTTATATTAATCAAGTGGTCTTATGACGGTGATTTTTTCACTAAACTTTTTTTAAAATAAATATCTGTCTGAGGATATCTTTGAGGATTTCTTTAATAACTTCATAATGTGATAGAAAAATTTCTATTGACAATATCCGATATGATGGCGTCTGTGATAACTGATAAGGTATTGAATAAATATTTTACATAAAGTTGCAGGATATAATTTTAATGAATGACAATCTCATTGTTATATTATCAAGTTGATAGACTGATAATGATATGATAACGAATATCCATGATACGACTTGCTTGTGATAGCGTCTTTGATAGATGAACAGAATATTATGGCGCCGTTTATTCGATTATCGCTATGAAATCGATGTTCGGCACTTACTACGATTGCACTTCAATTCTTATGCACTTTGCCATACATTTCCGCTTCGACTATTTGACCTTTGGAATCTTTTCAATGCCACTTCGTACTCAAAAAAAAGAATAAATAAAACGGGCGAATATTTACTCGGCACAACGACATTTCCTTCTATATCGTAAATAAAATAATTGAGCATGAAAGCATTATCTGAAAGCTCAATATAGAACACCAAATGTACCACCATCTCAATGAATGTTAGAGGCAGACGGGAATTGAACGCAAATTCTAAGTTTTACTTCTTCTATAAACTTGACGAAATTAGAGAAGCATTCCGGAAAGATTTGAATTTCCATCCTATAAAATTACCTCATTTGAATTGATTTCTCATCTTTGAAATGCTTTCATGGCTTCATATTTGCTTACATGGTTTCAAAAATTAGCCTATGGCCGTAATTGAACCATTCACCGATGTGTTCCTCTTAAGAGTGACTATATACTCCAAGTAGCAGTTGAAGTGTGGAGCTGAAGTGTCGACCATTGTATGCTTTACAATGAACTTTTAAAATGCTGAAGCGCTTCCTTCTTCATCTCTTCACATGATTTGCTATTGTTTGAGTTATCAAGAGCAAAGCTCGAATCCACTTTCCATCGATCTCGAAGCTATTCAATATCAAAGTTCCGGTCCATTCTCGTTTGATCTTGAAACTATCGAGCATCGAAGTTCATGCCCACTTTTCGTCTTCCTAAAAGCCATCAAGTATTGTTTGCATTTCACTCAACGAAACGCTGCTCCGCCTACTCCGCAAAAAAAAGCGATTTATGCTCATAAATTTGCCTCTGAAATCTGTCAATGTCTTTTTTTATTCAATTGGAGCTGGCGACAATCATGTCATAGCAATTCTACGAATCACGACTTCATTTTTATATCCATTTGAGCTCCTCTTCCTTTTTCGTCGGTTAAGAAAACGTTTTGCGCCCCCAATTCCACTTATATAGAGCACTTTTGCATTCTCAGCACTCAGCTGAAAATACCTTTAGGTGAGACGGAGAGGGGATATACGAGGAAAGGACTTGAAGGGAGAAATGGAAAGGGGAAAATAGCGAGGAGTCGACGAATTAGAGTTTTAGAGCGTTTGGGAAATTAATTGCTCAAAAGATAGAACAAATAAGAGTGAAAAAGATAAACGATGAGAACCAAAAGGAAATATCTGATTATTCATTGTAATGAGAGAAAAAGAAAGCATTTTAAATAATGCTTTATATAACAAAATTTTATCACCGTAAGTTGAATCTACGGATATTGGAGTATTGAAGGAATCATACCTTTATCAGCTAACGATCCGTTGAATTGTCACCTGACGATCCATCGAATCGTTTATGGTTAGAGCGGATCTGTCGAATCAGATTCATTCTTATCCTCCAAGTTTCTATTTCCAATGTTCGTCATAGATTCATATCAACGGCTTATTCGATCCCGTTTGCGATCGCATTGCATGATCATTTGCGGATCCATGATATGTGGTCTGTTAAATGACACGACGGCTTACATGGATTATTCCATTTCTGATTTGAACCCCATGCAAATTTTTTTTCTAAGACATAATTCTCACAATCGATTTTCTCGTATATATGTGCCAATTGCCATTTTTTCTCTTATAGATCTCAATCGGTAAAGAAAACAAAATTCTCGAAAAATTAATGCTGAAATAATGTGAATGATTTTACATGTAGTTTTTTTTTCTAAATTGGTTGTTTCACTGTGAAACTATGTATTCCGATGATTTATCGAGCTATTTCACTTCGCAACGAAAACATCTTTGATGTGCAATTTATGCATCATCATGAAAGTGATAATTATCAAAGATTTATAGCGCAATGAATGGCGCATGAAAAATTCACAATTTCAAGGATGGGGCTATTGAGAGCGAGGATGTGAAGCGAGTGTGGAAAGAGAAGTGACGATAGAAGAAGGAATCGATGGAGGAAGGATGAAGAGAGAGAGGAGAGGGGAAGTGGTGGTGTATTCGAAGTATTCGATGCCCAATAACACACTTCTATACGATTGCATTGAGCGCTCGATTAGCTGGCTGCTTAACGCATATGTTCGCGGTTGAAATCTTTCGCAGAGATTTGCAACGCTATAGCTTTACTTAGTTTTGCATATAATCATCAATCTTTGCTCTACTTTACTTTTAACTTTTTTTTGCTTTACTCCACTTCAACTCAGTTCTGCATTAGCCTGAAATGAACGAACGATGAGAAGATTGTATATCCATGCGGATAGCAAGCGACGGAAAGCGAAAACGCGATAGGCCACAAATGAATTTAGAGGAACTACAGCTCCGGCTCCGGCTCTATTGAGTCACCTTTAGAAGCAAAAAACATAGAACAGGAGTGAATCGAATTCGGCAGATGCGAGTCAATCGTTGATGAATCGACGTCTCGCCAAGTGAATCAGGTGAACTGGATGAGCATAGCTATTAAATCTCACATTAAGCAAAATTCATAAACAATCCCAATCCGAGCACTGCTCTCCGATTGAAATGAGCCAGTAATCATGTGAAAGTATGAGGTGATTAATTTGTGACAGTCATTTATTTCAAGAAAAATTTGATTTCCATTCATTAATTCATTCACTAGTTTTTAATAAACATTTTAAGTTAAATTCGATTTGCAAAAATTATTTAGATTATTCAGTAGGGGTTTAGCAATTCCTTGCTCTTTCATGCCACACCCACCGTTTATTCTGCTCGTTCGCTAATACTTCCGCCTCTTCGTTGAGAACACCTCTTTTGCCCTCTCTTACTCTGCTTATAAATATATATTAATCGTACATTATCTTTAATGTCCATTTCGTATTTCTCTGTTCACCTCTAATAGGCGATCACTAAAATAATCAACATTTTTGAGTGCTACTTTTAGCAAGACATTTTTTTTCTAATCAATTCAAACTAAAATGAAGCCTTCATTTGAAAAATTCTTTTTTATTTGCAATAATTATTATTAAAATATCTATTCGACATATCATCAGCTATTATGGACGCCATCATATCAAATATTATCAGTTGATATTTATTGCCAAATTATGAGGTTATCAAATAAATCCTCAAATACACCCTCGGGGAGATATTGAAGAATTTAAAAATGCTTTGCAAAAAAAAAACAACTGCAAGTGATTGCAATTGAGAGAGGTTGCAATAATGTAATATTTACTCGGGTAATTTTAAACGATCATTCTTTCTCATATTGTAATAATAGCAGCAAAAAATGGAAAAGTGCGAAGACATGTCATAGACAATAAAATTAACAAAATAATAATAATTATAAAAAGAATTACGTAACTAAAGGTAAATCGAACAAAAATAATAGAGGATAGATGATATAGGCACTAGACAAAATCAGTAATTCTCCACTAAAATATGAATGTGATTGAGCGATCTATATATTCAGTGAAATTTTCGTCTAGTAGTCATTTGATGAGAGAGGATCTCTAGAAACGAATAAGCTTAATAATTAGCATCACTTGCTTTATTAGGGAATGAGCTTGTTTGCTATTTATATGCCAAGCTAATAACCTTCTTGCCAAATAAGCGGGCACTATGATTTCCTTTTCCTTTTTCCTTTTGTTTTGTGTTTGTTTTTCTTGCTCTCGAGAAATATTTTACTTTCTCTCGAGACTGAAAGATGCAGTTGTATTATGATGATGTCAAAAATGTTGTTGTGTAAAGATGATGACTTTAGGAGAGAACTAAAATTAATTATTTGCAATAGGAAATTTATTTTGTGGAGGAGGGGGCATTAGTGGGAAAGACAGGGGTTCTTTTGAGGTGGAAGAGAGGAGATAATATTATTAATTTTCTACGAGAAACTCTTTATAGTTAGCACCTATCAACTTGTAATCATGTCTTTGCATTTATATCCAATGATTGTCTTTTCTAGGATATATGCATAAGATATCATGCTCTACAAATTTTTTCCAATCTCTCTACTCTTCCTTCTCCGCTCCCATCTGCATTTATTTTTGAATGCTGTTAAAAATGCTCAAAGATTGTACGTTCTGTTGTACCTAGTGATGCATATCATAATAACGCTTGAATGAGTGGGACAGGTAAGGCAATTAAAGGTGATGTTTAGGAAAGAAAACATATTTAG
This sequence comes from Toxascaris leonina, assembly GCA_022844705.1. NCBI lineage: Eukaryota > Metazoa > Nematoda > Chromadorea > Rhabditida > Ascarididae > Toxascaris > Toxascaris leonina. The sequence continues at coordinate 30,312 of JAARMF010001839.1, forward strand.
AGCAATTATCTATGACCTTTTGAATATTTTCTGTAATACGAATCAAAACACTACTCGAATGTGGTTGAATAACGCAAACAACTACCTATTATTATTTCAAGTATACATAGCATTAATGGTTGAGAGTGAAGCTTTCTGCAGCTTTAAAATTCATCATTTTTGAGACTTCATTCTATGACATCTCCATTTGCTCACCTCACCTCTCTCTCCCCCTCTCTCCATCTACTTCCTTTGGATTCAAAAATCCCTTCTTGCAGGATATCCGTCGCATGTTACACTATGAAGTGAAACATGTTTCGTTGAGTAATAATGAATCGTCGAAAGTGCTGCTAAGTGTAGCGTGCAAATGTGGATGGTTACTAGCTAGTTGGCTAGCTAGCTCCAGCTAGCTGCTCGTTCTCCAACTAAAAGCTGAATAAATTTATTCGTAAGTGGAATTAATGTTTCGTTTCATTCCTCTCACTCTTGCTCTCGTTTTTTTGCCCGGCTACTCGATTTATAATTCAAAGAGCTAGAGAGAAAATCTATTGCAAGAGATGTCATCAAATAAGAAAACACCTTTCATTCAGCGTATAAAATTTCTTAATTATATCATTGAGTGAAACGAGAAAGAGCGCTTTTTCTTTAGCTAAAATGACCCTTTAATTCGATTGATTTTTATGGTCAAATGCTTCATTCTCTTTTCTCTTTTTTTTTCTTCTTCATTATATTTTCATTTGTTTCTCAATATTTTGACTGAATTGATTGCTTCATCTATTCTGAAAGATTACTGAGCACTGATAGATAAATAATATTTGTAAAGCGCAACACTTTCCTCTTCTCTCTTGTGCATTATTAAGTGAATTCGCCCAATAAATACATTGAATGTTATAAAAAATTAACGAATATCGAAAATTGAGTACTTTACAACTAAATAATTAACGAAGAGAAAATTCTCAGAAAATGAAGCAGTATATTAAGTGCAATATTCATTAATAGTGCATATTAATTGTTGAGTTGAAGATTAATAGTTTAGTACAAAAAAAAACACTTGAATTTAGAACGAATTGTTCGTCTTTATCAGACTTTATATAGAGACTATCCACATATAGAAATTGTAGTGAAATTTGAAAGGCTTCGTTGAAATAAATAGTAATAGTACACTTCCTTCTTTTTTTTTATTTTTAGGAATTGCCTTTTTTTCGTTTTCTTTTCGATATCTAAATGTTGAGCAGCTGAATCGAATCACTTTCATTGTCATCATAGGAAGTAGCATTATTATTGTTGATTAATTGCATACTTGAAGATGCTCCTGGCTCAGCAATAGTGATAGACGATTATTGCACTCTTCAGAATTGCCCATAACAACGTGCATGCCACTCAATAGCCAACAACAAATACATCGATGAATGCTTCGAAAGTTGATGTTTTCAATGATTTTAATGAAGTATAGTTGCGTGTTGTTGTCAACAATGAAAAATATTTGAATGGACAAAAAATATCATCATTGAAATAATTATTAGAAGAGTGAAATAAGTGCCTTGACAATAATAAAAGCTTATGAGTGTACGGAAATGAGGATAAAAGAGAGCGCAACGTAGAATGATGCATTCAAAGCTTCGATGAAAACGATCATCAAAAGTGCGAAAAATGGCGCAAAAAAAATTCAACAATCAATTCAGGTGACTTTTGAAATAATAATGAGAAGGTAATAGGAGAAAAAATTCTGTAATCGTAGTAAGAAAAAATTTCTCATTAATAAGTTTAAGGTGGAAATAGCAGCAATCAAATTCGTGAAAAGTTGTAATTCTTTGTAAGCAAAAACAATAGCCGAGAAACGAATATTCAACGAAGTATGATTGATGGAAGGCATACCTCAAGAAGGGAAAAAATGATAAGCTGCTTAGAATGAGGATACATAAAGATCTGCCTATATTTTACCATGATATTAAATACGTCAAAGAAGTAGTGTACATATATGTATTTCTATCGCCTAGAAGATTGCTGTTTCTTAGATTGTTCAGAGCGTATAGTACGGGCGAATACGGGTGTTGGAAACTCCGGAAAACGCCGAATCACAGAGCGACAGCTGAAACGACGTCTGTGCTTATGCAATCATATTCCTAGCAACAATCCTCAAAGTTGGATAATTGAACCAACACCGAAAANCGCAATCATATTCCTAGCAGCAATCCTCAAACTTGGATAATTGAACCAACACCGAAAATTCGATAAACAACTTTCGATTTCTCATATTTACTTTTTTGCGTCATGATGTAAATATACATGCTCATCTATTTACATTAGATCTTTTGTATCTAATATAAATATGCAAATTTATGTTTTTTACAAGCAGGAGTGGATTTAAGTTCGCCATCAACAGTACCGATAACTGGGCGGCCCATTGAAATTCACCTAAAAGAGAACCGAAATTAAGACTAGGTGCATAGACGAGAAGCACATGCTTATCCTTTGAGATGGATAGCATTTGTACCAAGTATGATATATCGAAAAATTCATGGTTTATGATCGAATTTATCTGAGAGGAGGAAATAAAGCTATCAATCACATTGATCCGATTGCGACCTTTAACGCTTCAAAAACCTTTCAAACAATTATGAAAGTACTATAAACAAAAACGTTTCGACGATCACCTTTTTATGGATAATTAATAAAAATCCCGGAAAAAAAAACAAAAGGAAACGTTACAGAACAAAAGCGATAAAAGTGCGCATTACCTCAACACTAATATTCATCCCTTCAAATGTCAGAAAGACAAAAAAAACTTTCACTTATCGTACTTCGTTAGAAATTGAGTAAATTTCTATCAATTTTTTTTCGCAACCCAACAATCATCCTATGGATTATATATTTTCGATGTTATGTTTGTGATAATCTCATTAATAAACACATGTTGGATTTCAGAATTGTGCTCTCATTACTATTTATGAGTGCATGCATTCATAACTATCCGATGCATTCAATTTTCTTCAACATCCTTATAATAATCGCATACATTATTGCTTCCTCTCATTCAATTTTCATTAATTATTTTATGCCAATATCATTGTCTAACAATGCACCCGTATACTACTATTTCCATCCTTAATATTTATAAAATTATTTGAAATTTGTAAAAAATTTTTTTATAAAATTAACGAAAACTAAGTAGTGCTCTTAAAATCAAAGACATGAGAAGCAATCGATTTCACCCCCCCCCCCCAAAAAAAAAAACACGAGTCATAAAATTTTCGACAATATATTCTGCGACAAATATGTCGCATTTGTGAAAGTAAATTGTCATAGCTTGAAAAATTGATGCGTTAAACGGTGACAGCAGCGCTGAATGTAGATTAGCTGCTCAACAGGCATAAAAAAACGCCTCTTCTACGAATTACTGATTATTCATTTATACGTTGCCGAAATTCCGCCAATCATGTCACAACATTTCGCCGTCTCAGTAAACGTCAAGCAAATCCCCTCTACTGATTTAAGAGTTTTTCGACGAATCGAATTGGTTATTCTCTTTTCTTTTCTATATAATCTGTGACCATTTCTACCTTCTTTGATGCAAGTTCTTATAATTTTTATGCTAATGAGTGCACTAATAAAGCGACATGTTTATTTATTCTCGCTATAAGCAAAGATCTTTGGAATATAGTTCAACTTATAGCTGGTCTACTTGAAGCAATCACGATAGTGATGCGTTCTGATTCGTTTCCTGCCGCTAGCTTATCCTTAGCTTATCATTATCCGTGCACATCATATCTTATCATTAATCTCTTATCATTACTAACGTTTCATGGAATTGCGATTCGGTTTATTGTTATAATGTCATTTTATGGAATTGAGCACAATATTTCATTACAGGTATATTTAATGAACGTTGGTACACCTTGCGGAGATTGTTGAATAACGACAAAAATTTTAAGCGAATATAAATCGGATATTTGACAAGTCGATATTTCTCGCCAAAGATAATTCTATAGTTGAAGCAATAATGTTACCTGGTTATTTACTTGCGATGCTAATTATTTATTCAATCGTTTTTACGGTCGGTATCGTTGGTAATATATGGGTGATTATTTCGTTGATACGTATGATACGACATAATTGGAATCAAACACAATCAACATTTCAACATATTAGCCTCTATATTATTTCGCTTAGTTTCGTCGATTTTTTTGTGGGTTACACTCTTTTTTTTTGTTTTTCTTTTTTTCTTTTTTTTTTGCTATTTGATGAGGTTTCTTGCAGCTAAAAAATTTGGAAACTCGATTTCTGATGAAACGGAAGTGATAAAAACTACAGTACATTGGACGATGGACGAATTTTGCAGAACGATAATAAACGAGATAGATAGAAATGGGAAAATAGTAGCGCAAGTATTTGCCTAAGCTTTAAAATGATGGCAGAGAAATGAGGTGATTCAAGTCGAAATTTTTCGAACAAAACCACACTTTTGAAGAAGTATATATATAA
>JAARMF010001840.1:0-12355 GCA_022844705.1 Toxascaris leonina
ACAAATCTACGAAGCTTTAGTTTTTACGGTATAATTTCCTTTGCGTGGCCATTTTTCTGCTATGATATAAACCCGAAATTCAAAGAATAGTTGAGCTGCCAGCAAGCAGAACCTTCACTTTTGAACTGTTCACTCGCTGTTGGCGACGCTTTCCTTTCTATTAACTGCTTTTCATCCTTACCAATCCAGAGGTGATCTTTCGCGCAGTATATCCATTATCCTTCTTGTTTGTTCGCTAGATTGCATTATCGTTATAAATTGTCTTCTTCTTGGATTTTTTCATAGCACGAAACCCTTAAGATCTCTATGNAGTTCTCCAAAATATCGTGCTTCGAATTGAAGCCTCTTCAAAGCGTCATGTTATTCTCAGGATCTTTCAACTGCAATAGAATCCATGAGGGAGAATATGAACATTTATTGTTTGTTAGATAGTACTTGCTTTGTACCATTCAGCCATCATATTCCTGTTCTTCTTTCTTGTCCTTCCTCCTATAGGTGTCTCGAGGCTCTGAGAATAACATGAACAACGAGTATAAGACGTTTCTTTATCTTGAGCCTAAGTTTCTCAAATGTGTGCGAGTTCTGGAGAAAATGTCTGTTGATTTGTTTGCGGTAATTTGAAAATGTCTGCACTAATTTGATTCGCTTTTTTGTTTGTGCAACTGCTGGGTCGGGGCTTCCAAGCTACTAGTGAAGTTAACTTCCATGGTGTAAATCCTATCCATCACGGATCGCAACGCTAGGATCAATAGATCACCCATTGGAAGAATCTAAAAGCGTTGAAAAATGATCCACCCCTATGCGTGTTGGTAATGCGTGCGGAAAGTTCCTAAAAATTTATGGAAGCAGTAGGAAGTCGCCAATATTAACAGCCGATGAAGCGATAGGAGAGAAAAGATTAGCGTCTGAATAAACTGAGCTACTGAGTCAGCGATCCCTGAATGAAACCTTCACAAGTGTACAGCATCGTAAACAAGGTAGGTCAGGTCGTGCTGACCGCTTGAATGCGATTTCAGTATAGAAATAATTGGCTATCGGACAAATGCTCGTGCGTATGCAATGCGTTGGCTATAACATCCAGCGGAGTGTTTCAGATGCAGCTTGAGGAAAATGTTTTCACTCGCTACCACATAATTTTGAAATCAGAGCTAGACGAATGTACCCTACAATAAATATTCCTCACCATGTACATACACCATCTGGCCACAGGTGATATGTCACCATTCGATCGGTGGTGCTATGCGTTATGATGTTTGTTGTTTTGCGAGGAAAGTGCAATTGACGAGGTTAAATAACGAATACTAGCGTGGCTTGGGTGAGTAATGACTAGGCAGCATTATCCGCCATGCTCAGATAGCATAGTTGAGATTCGCGTATATACGTAAATATCACTTGGGGATGTTGAAAGCTTGAAAGATAAATAACATCATCATGATGCTATTCCAAATGGTAGCCATGGCGTGAGTGATTTTGCCAATTATAGAGGTATCAGTTATAGAGGTTATAGAGATGCCTGTATTGTGCGCATCTTTATCTGCAGCAGCAGGCTGATTACACATATATCAGCAAAATATAGCTTATTATGACCATTAGCTCGATGCTGCATTAGGAAAGCTAAAGCCTATATGGTTGAACATCTCTTGCGGACGAAGCTTTCATTCGCCATCACGAGATCACTAAAAGTGTTCTTCTTGTATTTGACTTGTGAGGGTAGTTAGATGGGTTAACTCATCACGTAATCATCCTGTACATTCTGTATGATGAAATTAGTTGGCCAGGTCAGCGCGATCCAAGAGGAAAAACATATCAGCTTCTCCTGATAACTTTCTTGCTTCTTATGCAGGTGATAAGATGCAACCAATAATTCAAGTGCATAAACGCCAACTCATTTGGCAACCTGCTAAATATGCAAATTTGTTGATTGGTTGAGTGGTTAAATGAGGGACTGCTGAGTGGGGTGGTACTCAATATAAGATTATGTTGTCAAAAGGGCCAGATGTAACTGAGATACCAGTCCAGTATGCATGAAATTGACTGTTAGGCACGAACGCAAACAGAAAAACGGAGAGAGCGCACTTATACGGCATAGATGATTACAGATCTTAACAGCTTGAAAGTCAATTCCGGGCAAACACGATCTCAAGCTATGATTACCGTAAAAGAAAATAGCAAAAAATAAAGCAGTTGACATAGTGGCTTGCATATTGCGCGATTTGAAAAGAGGCTGCGATGTGGAAGGCGGTTGCAGGTAGTGCCTGTCAGGTGAGAAATGAGCCACTCTTGAACAGAGTTTCCGGCAACTATGTGCAATCCAGAGAATGCCAATCAAATGCAACGCTCCACACAATCGGCGCTCGCTTTCTCCAAATTCACCTCTCCTGATGAATGTCTTCAACGTCGATTAACAATGCAGCATGAACGCGGAGCGTTTTTAGCGCCATCGATGCATGCCCATAGAAAGCTGAGTGCTCCGATTAATGCTCATGCAGGTACGCTTTGAATATGGCCTATTAGCTGGGTACCTTATATCCTACACAATCTTACTAGCTCGGACGATCGGTTCCTCATCCACCGGCTGGATTGGATTGGCCGAGGGCACGTCTCCATCACACCGCCCTTTTCCTTCACCTGTTGTCTTAGCCGATTGGTAGCTGAAGACCGTGGTGTGCATACATAAGTCCTTCACCGACACTTCATAACGAAAAATACTTCACCAACTAGAATGGTTTAACAATCATATACTCGGAAAAAATCTTTCTTCGATTTGTAATTTCAACTCCCAAAATTATTAAGCAAAGAAATATGTAATCTCTATAGTTCGGTCATTTACCACCGACCTCAAGGGATAAACTTTACATGAGGGTCACATATTTCGACTTGTTGGACTAAATCATCGAAGCGCTTTTTCAACTACCTTTCAACAGTTCAACAGCTATCGATGAAATTGGACTCTATGACATCTCTCCTATCTTAGCGCTCATCGCCATCGTTCGTTGTCATATAACCTTCGTCATCAGATCCATTTCTTGAGCCGGATACGCCATGAAGAATCATCAACTTCCTTCGGAATGTACTTGATTTCATGCGCAACGCATATTGTCAGTATAATCCCAAAGCTCAAACCCCCATGATTAGAGAGGATGGAACTAAAACTTTCGAAAGGTCCTTAAATATCGGCAGTTTAAGATAGGTGTTGAAAAACAGAAGCTCTTCGAGGTAAGTGATCATCCGCAAATTGCTTTTAGCAACTGAATGAATATGTTACAATGGTACTTGTTGAATTCAAATAAGCTTTTTCTAGAGCTTTGATGTTACGGCATTTACTACGTGGCAGTCAAAGGATGCAAAGCTGAAGTAAACTCAAGTGCTTAGCATTTAAGTGACTATTTCTAAGCTGAAAAGGAGAAAACTCTTAAGCACCAACATGTGCCACTGAGATTAAAGTTTTTCGTTTTTCGGAGAATAATATAGAAATTTCTCATAACAATAAAGGCAATGAATGTAACGTTGATTTACGGTTGAAATATTTTGTTTCATTGCATTCATAAATGAGAATTTGATTAAGAAAATCTCATTGATAGTAACAGTGATCGCAATCGAATGATAGAAATAAACGATAAGCAATGCTCTTCACTCCTCAAGAAAGGCGAAAAAGGATTTTTGCAATAAATTTGATCCCGAAGGTTTCCTTGAAGGTTTACATTTCGCAATTTCCGCTTGCTCATCNAAGGCAAAAAAAAACGATTTTTGCAATAAATTTAATCTGCTTCTAAGAATTATAGTGTCCTTGAAGGTTTGCATTTCGCAATTTCCGCTTGCTCATCATCTACTGTGACTAACAGAAAATCATCACTGTTTATATCCTGCTCGATAATGAGAAGGTGCTTCGACCGACGCATTTATGATATTTTATATGAGTGAATTATAGAAATTGATTAGGAACAGATATTGGTTCGGCTAGATAATAATTTATTGTTCATTGCACTGCCTGAAATGCGTATTTCAACTCCTGAGAAGGAGCATAAAAAAGAGTGGCATCTAGTTTATGAGGTTATTCATGCCCCTGCAGATTAGCTTTAATGTTTAGTCTCGAGCATTCAGATGCACGCAGATATACACATTATATCTTGCGTAGTATGAATAATTAAAATATGCCTTGTAGTAATATCTCCTTTACAATAAGTTTCAGAAATCGCATAAAGAGCATTTATTTCTTGGGGATAGAGGACATGGAACTATTTGTAGCTAATAAAATTGCTGGTAATTCAAAGCTATGTGATTACCTAGACTGTCCGTTCTTCGAAGTATTTATAAAGATGCTCTGCACTAAACTTTGAATCGTACTTGCAAAAAAGTGCCTACTTAATACTTCGCTCGAAGGCCAAGAAAATTTGCAATAATAAGATTTGATGAATTCTACCGTCAGCTTAGGGCAAATTCCTACAGAGATATCAGTGTGCATAGAAGAAATATTTGCGAATCCTGAGCACTTGAGTCAACGATCAAGAACTTGTTGGAGTCGATTATTGATGTCACGCAATTCGCTTGATGTATATTTTTATGACTCACCCTTATGCATAATATTTCAGTCGCAATGAAGTCAATCGATGTATCATAGACGAAAAAACAAAACAAAAAAACTTTGCAACGGAAACTTTGGAGAAATTCGATGTGGAAACGATTATTCAACCGATAAAAAGCAAAATAAATTTATGAGTGATTTTCAGTACAACAAAATTCGGAGTAATTTTCCGGCAAGGGAATAAGTAAGTTTAGAGATGAACAAAATGAATGCTTCAGTAATAACTGCTTCATGTATGGAAAGCTATCGAATAAAATTGCATGAAACATTGCTGTGCGAATTCTTATAAACTTCTACAGAACTGTAGCCATTATTAAACATTGAAAAGTGTAAGAGTACAACAATGACAGATGGAACAATCGGAAATAAAGATAATAGAATAGAGGAAACAATATCATCTATTTGAAAAAAAAAAGGAATTTAGGTGAAAAGGACAGGTTAATTAATTTCGATATGTTTGACTGATGAAATATATCACTGGCGATGGAACCAATCGGAAACTTGATTATTTCTGTCCAAACAGCATTAGTTTTCATCAAATTTTTCAGTGAGCAATAGATTTCAGCAATTTTTGAGTAACGAGTGGAAAAGAGCAGCTCCTAAAGAGGATTATAATAGGCATGAAACTACAGGTGCTGCAACATGAAACAGGATGAAGCATATGTGGACATAACGGAATTAATGCCGAAATAAGTGTTGCTATTCAAAGAAAAAGTGTAATAACGCTAAATATTCGATTTATGTAATCTCCTGGAGCTCCGATCCTGAAGACTTTACTGAAAACTATCGAGGCAGCATGAGTTTCGAAATCAGTACATATCAGTATCAACATATTGGCTACTCCGAACCATCAGATAAGTCAGCGCTGCCGTTCATCGCGTTTATCCTATCACACAATGATGAAAACGGCTCGATCATTGCAATAGACCTGAAAGTGAGTGGAGTTTAGCACGTTCGGAACGAATAGAAATCATCGACAGCAGAATCTTCGAGACTTATGAGAAGGCTCAATGAGTTTATGAATATAAGGTTTTGATTGGCTTCAAACTCATAAACCTTGAACAAAATTTTGGACTCCTATCACAAAAAAAATTCTCTCGGTATCTAAGTTACGATTAAACTGAAAAAAAATATGAAGAATCATGCCACAGGACATGGCACGATATGTTTTTTTTTTGCATTCCCTCTATGTGATGAAGCACGTTCATAAATTGTGAGAAAATAATCGACGCACGAATAATGCCGTAATATTTCATTTAAGGACAGAGATCTAAGAAATCTCTCATAGCAACACATCTTTCTTGCAATTGAAATTGTGTAGGGCCGAATGAATTCGGCATTAAATGCCACAACTCTTTCATACGCAGTGATTCCTCTGAGGGTTGACATGATTAGCTATCCACAATGTTTCGTAACCGTAGATTCAGTACTTCTCGAAATGAACTACGCGACAAAGACATAAAAATGCGTACGTATGTGTATACTATGCCTATAGCTATAACGCTGCCGCAATACAGTTTTCCCAAGAAAAGTTGTAAATGCGCATAGGAAGACAATTTTGCAGCTTCACCAACCGAATGTGTTGAGGGTGTGAATTTAGATGTGATTCTGTGAAGAAATTGTGAGTCGAATGCAATAAAAATTTAATGGTGGTCAATAATTTCGGGTTGCAGCCGTCGAGTTTTGCAGTTCAGACTGAAAAACGGACAGTTTTATCTCTCTCAACACCCACTGCATACACAGTAGACCGTCGCATTTGTAGATGGAAGCGACATTTCGAACGTATCAGCAAAACGATGAGGACAAATGATGGCGCCTAATTAAGGTCGCCTATTCGAGAAATATTGGGAAATGTGTATGTGTGTGTGGGAGGGGGAGGGAGGAGGGAGGGACGGAGTGGAGCGGTGGAAAATATGAAACGAATCGGGGCAATGAGGAATATTCAAGCGCTTGTTCCGAAAAGCATTGCCCATTAGTGGTTACCCGCAAAAGCAGGATTAGACTTCTGACGTGTGCTTGTCAAGAGGGGGTCCGAATGTGTTCACCAGCCTCTCCATCCACCACTCCTCGCCTGCAGGTGGGTGCCCGTAACAGGCCGATCTAGATGAGTGGTGCATCATCGTGATTGAGAAGTGAGGTTCGTTTTTATCGATTGGTGTTACTCATCTTCATGGCTGTGAAATAGTCCAGTAAAGCCCCCTTCACGGAAGCAGCGTTTTTCACTTCTCGTTTTGGTCAACGCTTCTTCAAGGACGTTCGGTAATAACGCTCGATTTACTTTGAAGTTGAATTTAAGATGGTCGAAAACTCGACCTCTTGCTTTTTTTCGAAGTCGAGACCAGCAAGATTAGAGTGTCTGTTCTGCGGTTCCAGAATCAAAAGTCGGAGCTCAAGAATTAGACTCATTGAAGTCAGTGTCACCTCATTTCGCTGGAATCTTATCGTCATGGGTTTCACCAGAATCACCGCTGATTTGCTATTTTCCATGCGGCATATCTAAAAATAACAACAGAATATTTCACTCATCACACTGGAGCAAAACATTTTTCCCATGTGCATATTGCTTTTTCTGACTCTTATGCAAGGACAAACGTATAAAAGTGATACTTCGGTAGAAAATGATTGCGATGACTCTGAATTGTATTAGCAAAGTCTTTGACCCAATTTCGGTGTAGAAGTGATCACATCGATTGGAATGAAACCGGTGGTGTGAGTCGTGAGCCTATTCCAAGCGGAATATCGTTAAGTCTGCTCGTGAGAAACCGAACGGCAGGAGACGATCGTAAGCCATGACCTTTCTGCGATCTTACAGCTTATCTACTCAAACGGAAGTGAAAGCGAAATGGAGAGACAGTTGTTCGTGATGAATGCTTTGCTGATCAAATTAAAATGAAGCAAAGTAAAGTTGTATATAGAGTCATGCATATTTGCAAGAGATAGTTGAAAATTAAGAAGTGAGTACACTTTCGCTCTCGAATCCTTCCTCATAACGTTCCTCATCCCACTCAACAATATCTAGAAAATCGCTGGCTTCCACTCAATTTCGTTTCAGTAATACTCAGCATAACATGCATTGTCCTTCACCATTAACTGCTTCTTGATAACTGATTTGGTGACCTGCAGAATTGAAAGAATCGAATCTGAATTCAGCAAAAGACTTGTAGAATGGAATGGGATTTGTTAACGGATGAACGAATACGCATGCATGAACTGAAAGTGCAACTTCGATATTGCGAAAGTGTGTATCTTCGATGCTTTAAACTCATGACTCATGATGCTATAAGTTGTCAGTTGTAAAATAATACGATTTCATTCCATTCTATACGTCCGTATTCCCTCGTTTTGTTATATCGTTGATGGCTTAGAGCAAAGCTCCAGAAGAGAGGCCAATGTGAGTTTAAAAATCTCTGCAAGACCCTCAGTGCTTGAATTCATTACTGAGACTTCGTTGCAGTCCACGTGAGTGATTTGCTCAGCAACGATGTCGAACACTTCATTTGATGAGTGTCTATATGATAAGCACACAGCGTTTCTGCTATGCCAGAATCAATCGGTGCCAGGAAAGGGAAATCACAGCGCGGCAAGGTCGCATTGTGGGCCTGGCTGTGCAAAACGGCCAAGGATTCTCCCATTCGAGACGAGGCAGCAGTAGCTCCTTGACCATGGGCCGTCAAAAGAATAGATTCATGGTCTTTCTACGAGCGCGGAGACCCATGTCCTTTAGGTACGAGGGCAGCGGAATCCGTCGCCCTCGTCAAACAAAATGGGAATCTGTGGCCCAGTTTCTGTGGCCCCATGCAAACAGTTTTCCGCATTATTCTTTTATTTCACATCTATGTGAGCAGGAACTTGAACTTTCTTTGTGCGAACTTCACTCTGAATTATGCGAAATTTTGATGTTTTTTGGGTGGACAAGTGCGCTGCGAGTGTTTTACATGTGCATAAACGATAGCTTGACTCTATCTCTCACGCGGACAGATGCGCCACGGACGTTTTGTCTCTGATCACGCGAAAATCTGATAGCTTATTATGTGGTGAGGCAACTGTTGACTATGTTTGTTCACATTGAAGAATTTTATCGCTATTTCTTCTTGCCATTTGTGATCGCATTTTAATTAGCTAATTTTTCTTTTTTGTTCCTCTGGTGTTCATTCGAGCATGACAACTGTGCCCTTATGAATTTCTATTATTAGGCGATCTATGGCAAACGAATTCTATACAATCGAATATTGGCTTCATCTTGCATGCCAATATATAGCCTACTTCTCTTTACATTTTCCATACTTATATGGCGAGAGAAAATGAATATCGAGAAAGTGAAATGAAATATGAAATATTCTGCAGCACCTCCTATATTCGATTTAAGCTGTCAACTACTTCCATGCTTGCTAAAACTTCGAGATGTTTCTCAGCACTATCGAACAATGCAATAGATCTTAAGCGAAGAGCATTAGCCGATTCAGATGCGCAGCTAATTTTGGACCTAAGAGTCACATCCAATTGCCAGTCTTTTTCATACACCCACTCTTTGAATGCATTTCGCACATTCAACGATAAGCAGCAGAACGATGTGGTATGCAATCGAAAGCGAAGTCATCGGGACACTTTTTCGGCTATATAGCAATGACATCTAAACGATTAACTGTGGTGCATTAGCTGTGCTTACAACAGGATGTGGCGTTTAAAATAATGGCTTGTGGAAGAAGTTGCATCCAGTTCTGTTGGTCAGTTCCGAAACCATCACAACTGTGCCATTAAGTTTCGATGGCCTTCTATGTCACATTCATAAGAGTCATCTCAATTATGGCAACTTTTTCATTGAAGAATGTGAGTAAATTAGCTGCGAAACTATGCATTTTAGTTTTCTTCGAGAGAAGAATCTGTTGGAAGCAGAAAATATGTGTCTACAAAGCGGGTCTACCACAGTTATGACAAATTGCTGAGTAGTAACCGTTGCAATAAAAATTGTAAACAGTATTTATGGGATTAAACGTTGAAGGCCGACCTACAGTGAAAAGTTAATGTAAAACTAGTGAAGATTATACTGCCATCGCTAAGGTAATGCCTTGACTCGCGTCATTGGAATATGAGCCCTATGTCGGACATGTGCTGCTGCTATAATACTTTTCACCGCTGCGAATTTGCATAAGTGCTGTGGAGTGGATGGTGAGGGTGGTGACGGGGGCCTATAAAAGATGGCCCGTTTAACTGAAACCTTGAAACGATTATCCAATGCATTTTTTGAGGGGAGCGGAGAGGGGAGGGGAGTTGTTAGTGAGATTTTCGAAAGAAGAAGATTACTTACAAATAAACATGCATTCGGCATAAAGCTTGCAAAAACGACCACCTTAATGAACCAAATCAGCACATAAGAGCAACTAGATCTGAGTAATAATTCAGTAATTAGTGAGTTAGCTTCGATTTAACTATCGTTCAAATTTGCTTCATGCAGTAATATTACTTAGTGATTAGGTGCTAATGTGCATATATGGCACGCGCAATTGTTTATGGCAAAATGACGCAGGAATGAAATCACAAAAAAATATGCAAAATCATTTGATTTTCTCTATGCAAATTTACAAGGAAATTTGGGATCTTAAGGTGAGAGCCACACCATTGTCAACAATGTCTCGCTCGACGGATGGTTTTGACGATGTGGAAAGTAATATGCCAAGGTTGTCGCTTCATATATCTCAATCAATTGGCTAGAGTGGATTATAATGGGCGAATGTTTCAGTGTGACGCTTGTTCACTTTATCGACCCCTTCAGACTGCTACTCAGATAATTTCAAGGCGTGGATGCATTATCCAGGAATTTCCGATGAAATTCCTCTCATTCATCGCACGGACTGCAATCGACTTGTTTGCGTATTTCTCATGATTGCCTCTTCGAAACTTATTCGCAGCTAAAAATCACAGCAATCTTCTTAATCATATATTGCATTATTCATGTTTAAAAGTATACACATAACGTTTGAGGTCCTGAACGAGGAAAAGTATTGGCAAAAGTTCCATAATGACATCCGATGTTGCAAGCCTCAATGCCTACCTGCACAAGCAATGAAATGGACCATCTTAGTGAATTGAGAGTCACCTTGATTCGACTTGCCGCCTAAAATTACAGCAAATAACTCGCTTCATTCCCATCAGCTTTGTTGCAGCAGGAAGTAAAGGTTTTCATTCAGAAGAAGACGACTGCCACCAACGTCAGTCCTCCAGCTAGTGGTATCTGTGCATTTTATTATTGCTCTATTCCTTCTCATCCTTCTGCTAGTTGGTCATTCCATTGATGTGCATTCACCGTCATTCATCACGTTGTTGCTGCTCGAGTCGGTCATTGCCTTCATTGGACTATACGCACTCTCTCGTAACAGCTTTGGTGAGTTTATTCTACATTTATCTATGACCTATCTTTGCATCTTCAAATGATTTCAAGAGTTGTACTGATTGAAAAACTAGCGCACTTTGCATGGACAAGTGATTACAAGTATATCACCTGCGGGCCTATCTTTTGAGGATTGGTGTGCTAGTTTATTAAAAGCGAGTGCAGTACTTACACCTGTCACGCTTGAGACAGTGCACAATCATATAAGCTGAGGTAAGATTGTTGAGGCTGTGATTGTTTTGAGGTGTTTCTTAGAGGCCTAATGATTCAATAACCAAATTATTAGAACCGTTTGTCCGGCCCATTCTTGCTGACAAAAGTGCTTGTACCTTTGGTTATCACAAGTAGTGGATTACCTTTTTTCAATAAAATGCCCGTCTTGTTGGCTGAGTGATTTCTTTGCAAAATTTTACTTCAAGTTTTCATGAAAACAATTCATCACTCTACAAGCAAGGTATTTCAAAAATATCGGAAGTGAAATGTTTCAAGATCAAATCTCTTTTGAGGTGAGTGTGCGTTATGATAGAAGATATAATTTCCTATAATTAAAATATTACACAACACAGTTTAGTGCATTTTATGCTTATGCAGCATTTATAGCTTTATCAGTGAATTTGAAAGTTTAGAGTTTACTGTTATCTATATCCTATTGAATGTACTGACGTCAATCGCATCGATCAGTTGGGCATTCTATTTGTTTATTGTACCAAACAATCAAGGACGTTATAAAGCATTTATCCTGATAACCTTATTCATTGTGCAGGTTGGACTCATTCGAATTCAAATTTCTGCAGAAAGCATGATGGAATCTTTAGCAGCTGTATAATGTGCCGAGCTGATTGCTATCGTATTTGCTTTCACACTCAACCCTTAGATAAAACAAACTCCCCGTTGCATCGCCAATCTTGGAAATTGGGCTAGTCAGATGGCCGAGCTTGAGTAGATCATGAGCAGTCGTCCAGAGAGTTTATATATATATATATATATATATATATATATATATATATTCGCATTAATTTACTTCAAAAAAGAATGTGTAAAGAAATTCGTGATATCATATTCGGAACTGCGTGAATACAAGAAACTAAAAAGCAGCATTAACATCTGCTTTATCTCTTACCCGTCTCTTTGTATTTCGCTTCTTTTCGCTGTCTAATGGATTCACACTTTCATTAGCATATATTTTAGTGGGAAACATCTGCGCTCATGTCTTCTTAGCGCCTAGGTTTTGTCTATTCAACGAAGATTTTTTAAATACATTTTTTTTCAAAACTTGATTGAATGAATTTTGAGACATTCGGATGATACGATAATCAAGCTTAATGCTTGTGATTATCAGATATTTGATGTTGATGGGTTTGCTTGATTAAAAGGTTAGCGAAATATAA
>JAARMF010001840.1:12568-34782 GCA_022844705.1 Toxascaris leonina
GATTCGCACACCATATTTCACGACATTCCAAACTTTTATGTCTTCGATAAAAAAGATCTGTAAATAGGAAGCGAGTGTAACAATCACTTGGGTATACTAGCCATGTGCAAAATAAAAGCAAAATAAAAGTCTTTGTTGAGATGAGAGCTTGATGAATTCAGCAAAGTTCCTTTTCTGCAGTTGGGGATGGCAGGCGTCGCAGGATTTCTTGGTCACAAACCTCTCCCGAATTTCTGCACAAGCAGTCCTACGCTGATGACGCTAAGCTCATTGCCTTCCGAATCTCAAGTTCATGTCATCAAGCGTAAATGTTAGTTTTCTCAAATTTCTAACAGAATGAATAATGTTTCAGAATATTCACTTATAAGCATATAATCCCCACAGAATAATCCGCATGGCCAATTTTTGGTTCAAAAAGAGGCGAGGAAATAGGTGGCGGGAGGTGAAGGAAGAGGGATCAGCTCCTATGGGATGACTCCACAGTGAAAACATTCAGTGATTGATGGTTATCGTGTGCGAAGCACAGAGCGAACTGGTCGCTTTTGGTGTTCATCAGCAAAAAAAAGTCGTACTGGGCGGTACTCAAAGACAACAATAAGAATATGGAGTGTTGAAAAGGTGAGGGTGGGTTTCGCCTGACAGATAAAAAATCAGTTAATTGTTGTTCATTTCTACCAACACTGCTCAGAGCTTTCTGATATCGGTCAAAGCAGTATTGTGTTATTTCGTAAGACGAAAGATTTAATGTCATATTTCAGCTTTTATGGAGATTTAGTAGCTTTCAGTATTTTCATTTTATCTTAGGCTGCAAGTTTTCATATTCTTTCGTTCACGTCAACAGTACATTATGTATTTAAGCTAGCGATCGCAAGCGTAGAAGCAACTCCTCAATTGCTAAGAAAGCGGAAAAATCTAAGGATTTGGGAGAGGTTTCTTCGAAGATATCCATTCAAGGGACATTATCGGATACCACAAATGGGAAGAGCCTGAACGATCGCAGAATTGGAAGCTCATTCGACACGAATCCAACTTCTAGCTCATCAATGAAGGGAACGAGAGAAGTTGGTTCAAATGAATCCGTCTGTAGCAACAAAGCTCGTCAAAATGCTTCAGAAAAGCCTTCACCATCAGTTCGTAACCGTAGCCATTCCGATCCGACATTGAACAATGCCACAAGGAACAACACAGATGGATATGGTTCCACTCAATCACTGATAAGTACCCTTGTTTCAAGCATTTCGATGATACCAGATGGTATCGGTAGACTTGTTTCGGTAAGTCTTATGCAATTTTTTGTTGGTATCGAAGGATTTGCATTTGCGAATTTCAATGCGCCGCTTATACATTTAGTCCCAAATGCATCAAAAACCATATAAAAGTGCACTTTATTTCGGTGACCAATATTAGTAATATTAAACTAATCTTTTTATGATATCAAAGTAATCTTTGAGCTTATTGCATCAAAAAGCCGTCTGGAAGAATATTCTGAAATAACGATAACAAGCAAACAGAAACTCAGTCGGTGAATCATTTAGAACTTTCGTTGTATGAGAAGTTCAAGAAAGGAGAAATATTCAAAGAAAGACTATAGATAACCGACTGAGGATAGTAATGAAAAGGCAATAAAATCGAATGTAGGTGCCGAATAGGATTAAGAAATTCCTTGAAGCAGCAAAATGAAAGAGGAACCTTTTGAGACGAAATCGGAGGGAATTCCGAATTGAAAGAGCTAGACGTTGTGTAGTTTAGCATTTCTATGGAAAGAAAAACACCTCTAAAGCTTATAAGCATAGTGCATTGTTATGGCTCAATCGATAGAGTTTTCGTTATTCGCCCATTTGCTATATAAGAAAATTTTGGCTGGCTCCTTGCAGTGGTATATTGATGTGTATCCTATAAGGCTTATCTCATTGCACATCGATTCTGTTGCTAGCTGACAAGTCTCATTCTTCTAGTGGTCGATTGACACCCAATCCTATTACTGAAAATTCATCGAGAGCAGCAAAGTATTTTTCTATTTAGTTGAACAATAAATATATCTTGGAAGAAATTGTTGGAGAAGAAAATTTTCATTGGCTTACTTATCTTTGGGAAAGATAATTTCACTCATATTCCACTCAGGAAATGAATACCAAACCAAAGAAAGTAGAGAATAAAACATCGGTGAAAAAACGATCAGAATCGTCTCATGAAAAGACCGCAGAAACTATCCCAACATCGAAAGAAAGTCGGGCTACTGCGGGAAAAGGTTTATCTTTTTATGGTAATGGTTGTGCTTTTATCAACTTCAATTAACAAATATTTGTTGAATGAGCAGTGAAAATATTCGATGGTTCTGCACCACTGTGCTAGAGTGAAAGTCGGCTCAAAGTTGTGTCTAGCCGCCATTATTGTTGGCTCAAAGGTCATGAGTTCGAGCTTCACAAGCTCAGAGATCACATGAATTCATGTTGAAAATCGCCCTCAATTTATCCCATAAGTGGGTAGTCTTGGATTTGCATTCGTTTGCGTCAATATATCATCTGATCATGAAGCAGTGCTTATCATAAAAGTCGGTGATAGAGTGAAAGGTTCTGCCTAAGTTAGGATGTCAGTCGAGTAACTATATTAGGAACTGCTAGATGGGTGATTTCACAGCAAAAACGATAGCAAAATGGCAGAGCAGAGATGTGCCTAAATTCTTAATATTGGAGCCATCTATGTATCAAAATATGCGAATCGCATCCATATAAAAATTGCACTTCTCCAAGTGGTTTCTAATTCACCTTCTATCGCTTCTTCAATCATTTTAACGAAATTGAATGGTTTTTATCGAAATCAGTCATGAGGAATGAGAACTCTTTTGGCGAATTTCTTTGCCAAAACCGTTTCCGAATACGCCTAGTAAGCATCAACTATCGCAATAATATATAAATAATAAAGTATTGTTCATAATATTTATGCACTGTAATCTAATAACAATCCAAAAAAATAGCAGAGAGCAAGTGTAATATAAATACTATTGATCTAACGCACAAGTACTATAATATGTGAATTATATAACGACGCAGCCATATTCCTTTAAAAGCTTTGGCCGATAGCTATGCATGGTATTCCTTTGAAACACCGCTTTGATTGCAATAGAAAATTAACTTGAACTATAAAATCGTCTAGAAATTTGTTAATACGCCTTTCGAATTGGGCGTGGTTGATTATAATATAATAAAATGAATAAAGAAATTATTAATTATGCTGTCAAATAATCGTCTTGTGTCACTGCCAGCGGATGATGGCTATATATTTCTAGGTCCTTTCTTTCAGAGAGTAAATCAGCAATCAACACAAATCACTGTACTTCGAGCGATAGTACACATAATGTCACACTGAAATCAGCCACAAAGGTTTGACGAAAATATTTGCATAACGCTTTTTTGTGTTTTATGAGTTAGTGCGTGAATTCAACAGTGGAATATTTATTGATTGAATTTTTGCATTTCCAAAAATAAAATAAAAAACAAAAAGCAAAAATTACCATCGCGTGTTATTAATTATTCTACTCGAATTGCGTGATTGGCGTATTCGTCTTTTGTAGTGAAATATTTTTACACTTCCAACTGAAATCATTTATATTCATTTGAGGATCACATATATAATTGTAGAGCAAATCAGAGCATGATATTCCATCGAGTTTCTATGCACCACCAATGCCATATTTGACGTCGATTCCATCAGACAGTCACAGACGTGCACGACGCCTGTTTCTAATACGCAGGTTCAATTTGATATACTTTTTCGATGATTCAAAATTTATATAGTACATTGAATTTTCAAAAAAAAAAAGAATAGACATTTGCATATCCGACGCATAAATGTCTGTTGATCAAAGTACAGATCGCTACTAGCCAATTGCTTCCAGAATTCATATAAGATCGACTTTTATTTAGATAGGGAGTAATTTAAACTCTTGATTCTCAACAACGGAAGAGGAGCTTTTAACTAATTTGAGCTTTTAATTCTAACACCGAGGTGCGTAATGCACAATAAGGAACGGACTGAAAAGGAGTGGGTAATACGATGGTTACCAAAAAGTCAGTGAATACTAAAAAGCGATATAAATGGAAACTAGAATATTCAATCAAAAATGAATCGAATGACCACACCAGAAATAGGCGAAAGGTCCGAATGTTGGAAAGCATTGTGGGCCGAAAAGATTAAGAACAGCATCAAAATGCTGCAGTTCATTTTCAATGCGCATTCCCCATAAACATCTCATTGCCTTCCTCAGTCAAAAGCGCATTGACCTGTAAATATCGCTTACATCGATATTAGAGTGCTTGAAGATTACTCTAATTTCAGAGAAACATAAAATATTATAAAATTCTTATCAGAAATTGCGACATTATTGTTCCTAAATGAAAGCATCAATTAAAGGAAAAAACATGGTATTGCTAAGATGCGTTCTTTTTCACCACTCGAAAGGAATATCTTCGAAGGTTGCACCAATATTATTCAATCAAAGGATACAACTTAAAGATTTGTTTTCAAATTTTTTCATAGATTACTAATCAATTGTTCAGTAAAAATATTCGATAAATAAACTCAACAATCTCATTGCAGGCATAAATCCGTTGCAATACACCAAAAATAAATCCATTGCAATTCGACTCATAATTCAACAATATTGCAATCTTATTATGCAATATGCAATCGCATCATATGAAATAAATATTTTTCAAGCTTTGTCTTATCTCATATCCAAAAAGCTTTAGTGATTTTACTTTTGATAGCTATTGCAAGTTTCTTTATCTAATTTTAAAACAGTGTATATATGATGAAATATCTCTTAAAGTTTGACCTTTCAATGGGATACCACTGCATCATTATCGCAATAATTACAAGCATAGCACTATCATTTTTTACACAATTGCAAAGGTAGATCTTATCGCCATTCCTACATCTCGTAGCAATGTTAACCTAAATTGAGTATGTTCTGTGAACGAAGTGCAAGTTATCGTATCACTAATTAATAATGCCCCTATCATATTTTAGGTCACACTGCATAAATGAACGTCGATCGACATCTCGATAAACAATTGAAAAGATCTGATCACATATTCATTGCCTGAATCAGTTATTCAAATATTGATTTTGTTGTTCCGTAGTAGTTTCCAGAATATAATCTTTATGAATGGCACAAATTTCGACTTGACTCGATTCTTGATGCCTTTACTTTTAGGCTTATTTGAATGAGTCGAGAATTGTGAAAGATTGAGTTGAATTTTTATTCGTCATTTCAAACACGAAAAATACCAATCTAAAGTTTTAAGCCCTTTGGCTATTTATATATAAAGACCTCAAATTTAGTGGTATTTCTCGTCATGCAATATTATTGTCGGATTTTGAACACCTTCGGTTTCTAAGAAATTAGCTTCATCTTTCAATAATGAGAATTAAATTCGAGGGAAGTTGCTGACAAGCAAAATTACATTGAAAATACGGCGATAGCACTGTTTCAGAGTTGTGTGCTTTGTGCATTTTCATTGTGAAGGTGAATTATTCAATTATTTTTAATGTCCTTTTTTTAGCTATTGTTGTTGTTTTAGGAATTTTGTTGTGTAGACACTTCACAGAATTTCGCCTCAATTGGTTTTCATTTATTAAGTGATAAAACTGCTTCAATAACACGATTTGTTTGGGCATTCGGATGAACTCGATCACCTTAATATTTTGCATTTATCACGTCTTCCTCTCGCTTTCCACCACTCACAATATGAAACAAAAAAAGGAAATCGTTTAAAGTAGCTGTTTGTTGCTCGGTTGCAATATGTACGACATCATATTGAGTAGTATAGTACTTAGACAACTTAAAAGCTGAGAACATTAGCCAGTAAGAAGTATGGGTAAAAGAGGACGTCCCAGTTTAGACCTAGGACAGAAGCTGACGGGATATGAGTTGTGGCCGTTTGCAGATGAGTTAAAATCTGATGTAGAGTGAGATGAAAGTCTGCTTGGCCCGGACCGAGGTCACATTTACACTGGAGTGAGTAACCAGTAAGTGCGCCTTATGGTGACGATTCAGTTTCCTTACATTTGGTGAAGAGGAAGGCACCGCCTCATCGTTATTGCATCACTGCCCGATAGAGTTCAACGCTGGACGTCCTAACGGTCTACGTTTTCTTACTGCAGCGGTGTCCTTTATGCTGGACGCGATGTCGTTTACACATTGGAGAAGTTCGGGGCGATCGTTTGAGGAGGAGAAAGGACAGGATAGAGGAGATGGACGGAGAAGGGGGGGGGGGGGGGGGGGGGAAGGGCGGATGACGACGAGCGATGACAACAGCATTGAACACGAATCGTACTAGTACAGTGACACTTCCAATATAATTTTTAGTGACTTAATTATGCACGACGTCCTATAGTTTCAGAAAATATGATGCATTCATCTTTTTTTTTTTTGATTATTGAGAGGTCCATCTGTTTCGCGACCAACAATTCTTTAGCACACTCAGAAGGAGCACAAAGGAGCACACAAAAGATTTCATATAAAATTAGACCGTTGGTGGTCGGACATGTATATATGGCACCTTCCATCGTTGCTGCATGCCATCATCGATTACGAGTGACTCTAGAGTAATGATTATATGAAGGAAGCATCGTTGACGATTGCAGTATCATCACCCCATTACTCTTCACACAAATTGAAGTCATTGACTACTCGAAGGTTTTTGCAATCGTCAACAATGCTTTCTTCACATATACATAACTCTAGAGCCACTCATAATCGATGTATATCAACTCGATCGGCTCAAATGCAAAGCGGACACATATATTCCGCATTCCATCCGAACCGCTCGAGTTAGAATACCTCAGAAGGTGGAGATCAAACCTTGAAAAATTAACGCATGGCCTTATTTATCTAGCTTTTTTATCTGTTTGTTAAGCGCTAACCGAGTGTCCGCTTAGCACAATCACAGGTGACACCCACCTTATCTATAGGGTTGCTATATTAGTACCATGCATCTTCATCTACGGTCTATGAATATATTGTAGTTTGCAATAAGCATAACGAACCTCCAAAAACTGCAGTTTCAGCGTAATGATGAGCTTATACATGTGGACATCGGGAATAGTGCATTTGAACTCCTATAAGAAGTACAAAAGTCTGTTGCTGTTGTTGGCACCGATTCCACAACTAGGACGTGGGATTACCCGTCTGCGATCACTGTGTCAGTTTCCGCTTCAAGCACCAATCATCGTAGATCACCTCTATTATTTTGTGAACAGGATTTTTCAAAATTGCTTTATTTCGATATCACAATGAACGCATCCATACCCAAAACATTAAGACGATTGCGTCCTTTTATGTACTTGATAACAGTTGCCATTCCGAATAATATAGACTGATGTAAGTACCACGTAACAAAGATTTCGTTTCGACCTTTGAATGGTTTGTGCAGTTGTTTTAGATGAGGGCCGACATTCTCTTTCAACAATCCTTTGTTTTTCCACTATTTAAACTCGAATTCCTTTGGACCAGCGGAATGCACTTTTGAGCTTCAAGATTTATGGGGAGAGTTATGAGACGAAACTTCGTCTTCAGCTACGGTAGCAAAGATTGCGTCTAGTCGTCGATCAACTCAACTCGGTCAATTAGTCCATTTTATATTCTATATGACGTACTCGAACTTTCATGGAAGTTAAGGGTGATTCTAGTAAGGAGGAAATATAACGCTCGATGTTCTCAGTACCCAAGGTGTTAATTTTACAGAAGTGGGTAAATTCGGCTGCCTTCCCTCCAGTATGAACTATGCGATGATCGAACAGTCTAAATATTGACGAATCGAATAAGTGTCCCGTAAAGGTGGTTTAGGTCCCATTTATTTCTTGGGCACTGCTGGGTTGGCTGGGCGAGGAGGGCTTATTTGTGAGTTCGGCTGTGTTAGTTGGTGGTGTGTTTGCGTTGATTGGAGTTGTGGTCCTTTTTCATGTCAGTTGTAATGGCTCTACGACCTCAAAGGGTGGGGTGAGATTAGGTCGCAGTGAGAGTGTTTTCCAGCCGATCTCGGTGTAAATAATGTTAACTGGGTGAGTAGTATTGGCATATTTATACCAGGTGTAAAATTATTTATGGCTTACAAACTTTGCTTATATGAATGAGAGGTTGTCAGGGAAGGTCGTTTGGATCTTCGGCCCATAGTACGTCCCGTCGTGAAAAGGGAGAGGAGGGATGGAGACGATGTGAGTAACATTTCGAATTTGGGCATCACCGATCTTCACTATACGGCACATGGATCCTGCTGCGTTTTTTCCATAATGGCCCCGCCATCTATCCGAATGCCATTTTCTAAGCGCAAAGGTTCTGTGGAATTTACGAAGATCTCTATTCGTTGCTGTTTTTGTTTGATAAATTTTCAATGTCGTTGCTCGCCGTTGTTTCGTGTGCTTCGGAAAACGGTTTGTGACAGCCGATTTCGAAGTTTTCAGATGTCATATTTTGCGCTTTCTCGTTGCAGGTGGGTGATCTTGAGGTTTAGTCTAGAAAGAAGGCTAGAAGGCTTGAAAATATGGCTCGTGGACCGAAGCGTCATTTGAAGCGTCTTGCGGCGCCGCATCATTGGATGCTTGATAAACTCGGAGGTTGTTTTTTGTTTCTTATCTAGTCCACATATCTTTTTGGTGCCGTTGCCTCATTTTTCGGTCCGTGGAAAGAAAAAAAGCCAATGAAAGTCACACTTTTGTGCTGTTTGCGATACCATTTGTTCTGAGCGGCAGTACGACTTTCATTGTGAAGCTCTAAGGATTCCGGATATTTCTCGGGCGCCCTGGGGATGCCTTTATGAAACTCTTTTTAAGGTAATCTTCATGGATATGGATTGAAACCCATCTTTGGTTGAGACTGCGATCCGATATATTGAGACTGTTCAGTTTTTTTATTCCCATTATTCGTGGCTGTAGGCAGTATAAGGTCTGAATTATTACTGCACTTTTCATAAAAATCAATATTTGTTTATGGATAAATGCGAATGTTGGAAGCATTCCTTTACGTAAAGCAATTACAACACCTCAGTTGTAAGTTGGAGCGAAGATGAGTTGTGAGCTGAGAAGGACATGTGTTATCAGAGAATTCACATTGAGTTGAAATAGTTAAGGTTGTTCAGTTTTCTGCGCTGACTTGGAGACGTAAAATTGATATAAATAGATGGATGGTCACATTCACTGATATAATGGATGCTATGTTGTTGTTGTTTCATTACAAATCGGCATAAATTCTTAAATGTCTCTCATCTCTCTGCTGTTAAATGTTTCATTTCAATTCAAAATCTCCCATCTGCCGATAGGGCATCTGCATGTGTCGCGCTGGTCACCAGGTAAGTGCGAATCTCACTGGGTGGCCTGCTGTTGAAAGTATTTACGGAAATTGGGCAGTAGCAGTTGATGATGATAAGAAATGGAATTACCGTTTGATTTGTTCATGAAACAAATAAATGGCTGCTTTTTCTGAGACTTCTGCTGCCTTACTCATTTGGCTGTTCCACTACCATTCGGCTTATCTTTCCATGATAAGGTGCCAGCTATCATCACACCTTTCATTTTGAGAGCTCTGAAGGAATTCTTGGGTAAAAGTAATGGTTGATTTTTGGAAAGTTAATTGGAATTAGAGATTCGTTTTGATCAAACCTGCCAGCGATTTCCACTTCCATTCACACCACAACAAACATATAGAGCGTAACAATTTAAAGAGGTGTTTTAAGGTGTTTTCGCGCCTAGACCAACAAGCGGTCCGCACAAATTGCGTGAATCGTTGCCGCTTATATTGTTCCTGCGTAATCGTCTCAAGTATGCGCTCTCGTACAATGAAGCAAGGATGATCTGCAAGCAACGACTCATTAAAATCGATGGCAAAGTTCGCACGGAAATGCGATTCCCGGCCGGTTTTATGGGTATGGCAAGGTTTTTCTTCGTTTGGATAGCTGATTTCTGAACTGGAAACTAGCCGAAGCGTTCAGATTTGCGCAAAACTTGTGATGAAGCAGCTGGCGGAGTTATTGACTTTTAGCATCGAAATTATCTTTCTCGAAGATTTATTGGCTAGAGTTGTCTTGAGCTAGGAACAGAGGGGAAATTTGGTCCTCTGATGAAAAATGTCGGGAAAGTTGGTAGTTCCAACCTCCTCTACTCTCCTTTCTGTCGGTCCCATAAAGAGCCATATCTCGCTGCTAGCACCAGTTTTTATGTAATAACACTAGTAAAGGACAAAAAGTTGTATTTTCATCGAATCACTGATTGCTTTAGTGAACAAGCAACAGTATTTACTGCGCGAAGAGCCGACAACATTTGAATTCCTCGGAGCGGTTGATGATGAGTGCAATGGAATTACCGTTTGATCAGAAATGAAACAACTTTTTGCGGCTGTTTTATTCTGAAACCGCTCCTTCGATTTTAGAGATCAACTACGTCCTCTTGTATATCCTGATAGAAATGTTAGAGGGGAGGAGTTGCTTTCGCAGCTTTGATCGCATTTGTAAAAAAAATGGATGAGTGAACCACTCCAGTTGTGGGAGGGATAATATGCGCTATCTCTTATCGATATTTTTATAATATTTAGTAAAAAAAAAAAGAGAATATTCTTCTAAATAAGCTATGTGCCACAATTTCCCGATCGGGAGGATGAGCTGCAGTCTCACGACTTCATTCGCCTCTTCTCTTCTCTCCTCTCTTTTTCTTTATCTGTTGATGGAATGGTGATATTTGTTCTGTTTTCTGTGTGGCACGGCATATGTTGTTGTTGTAGATGTGATCACAATTGAGAAAACAAACGAGACTTTCCGTCTTTTGTATGATGCAAAGGGTCGCTACACGGTTCATCGTATAACGGAAGCTGAAGGCAGATTTAAGTTGTGCAAAGTGGTGAAGAAGTCGGTGGGACCTAAAGGAGTGCCGTTTATCGTCACTCACGATGCAAGGACCATCCGATACCCAGATCCACACGTTAAGGTGACTTACCAATCTAATTGGTTGTAGAGGTGAATTCGCTTGTCGTGGGTATACGCTTGGAGAGAGGAACTCACGGGCGTTTTGGTCAATGACGATACCTTTGGAATTACCGTTTGATATTCCGTGAAACAATCAATGCGGCAATTTGATCCGAGACCATCCCGTCGGTTCTTCAGTGCAGTCTGGCTGCCTTTGAATTGCTTCAATAGTAGACTCATCACAGTTGCTATTAGCTAGGTGGGAGGAAATTAGAGAAGTTTCTGGCATTGGATTCACAAAAACTTGTTGATTAGATGTGCCACTGAATTGGTCGTGATATTCATCCTATATTGACTGAGGTTATTGTTTGCTCAGTAAAAATAAAGGATGTTATATAGCGCGAGAGACGTCGGTGCCTTCGGGCAGTTTGTGGTCATTTCGCTGGACAGTGATTGCCAGCACCACATATTGATTGGGGAACTCGTTCCGTTGTGTTTTTGAAGCCAAGTTTGTGGCTCACCTATCAGAAGCGAGCAAGGTAGAGTTTCAGGTCAACGACACGATAGTGTTGGATATAGCAAGCGGCAAGTTCAATGACTATGTGAAGTTTGATCAAGGCAATCTATGCATGGTGACCGGTGGTCGTAACATGGGTCGAGTGGGCGTAGTCGGTCATCGCGAGAAGCATCCCGGATCGTTTGATATTGTGCACGTGAAGGATGCTGCTGGACACACCTTCGCCACCCGGTGAGTGAGAAGGATGAATGCCTGATGGGACACTTCTTCCATGTGAAGTTTAGCGCGAAATGTTCAGTTAGGTAATGTCGTCGATCTGTCGGGAAAGAGGAATATGTGGTTTCTTGGATCGCCTTCGAAATGCGTTTAAACGGGCCGCCTAATGTGCACATAGCACTGAGGCTTAGGCTATTTGAAGCGCCACGTTTAGCATTCCGAGGCGATCTCCTGACTGATCATTAAGGGAAGACAATTGTACATTCTGTGAAGGAATCTTACCTGGGAAGAAGTGTCTCAAATAGGCGGACTCTCCTTTTAATGGTGGTGAAAGAAATGAGGGCCGGGGCCCGATGGCATAACCACCGGTCGAGGTTTGTTCTTTTTTCAGTTAAGCATGTGCTAGCAACCTAAGTGGATAGTATTGCGATGATACTCTTATACGAGTGGAGTGTATTGTACAGAACGAAGCATCAATGCAATTTAAGAAGTGCATGTAGATGGGCCAAAAATTCTCCACATCAAGAGCTGAGTACAGTGTGCTGTAAAGAAGCAATGACGTTGCTTGCTTTGAAGATGGCTGAGGTGTGATCCAGGGGTAACGTGTCGCAGCATCATAAATTCTTGAGGAGCGAAGCCTCTCGTTCACTTTAATTGGTCAGAATAACTTGCGCTGGAATTTACAAGTGTCCTTTGCTTGTTTGGAAAGAGGTTCTAGGTAGTATGCGATAGCTGTTATTATCTCATGTCTTTGGGGTTTGTACTTTGAAGGATGTTGACACTTCCATTGGTGGAGAGTTGTTCATTTTGCTGAAATGTTGAGGAACGTTGCAGATGATAGAATCTATCAGAGGGGAGAGTGAGCTCAGGACAGCGTATAGTTAGTAACTTTCTGAAACGAGAAAACTGTCTTGGATTGGGCAACTTCAGTTCGGGTGAGAGTGGTGCTGTTTTGTCGACCGGGATTGCTTTCAGACTGAACAACGTGTTCATTATTGGCAAAGGCACTAAGTCGCTGGTAAGTCTGCCGGGTGCAACGAAGGGTGTGAGGCTCACGATCGCCGAGGAGAGGGACAAGAGACTGGCCCAGAAGAAGGCTGCATAAAGCGTTTGTGTTGTGTGATATCGTTGTTTGTTCGTTGCTGCATAAAGCGTTGTTGAGTTTTGAATCGTCTCTTTCGCTGAACACTTCATTTGTCGTGCGGCATTGGCTTTTATATATCGGTAATTAACCGTGGTAATTGTTAGTGCAGGGAAGGCGGGACACAGAGCTTTATGGCTTGGATGGTTTATGTTCAGAAGCGGTGTGCTCATATCTTTCTTGTTTTTCATTAAAATATTTCGACGTAGTGGACAAAGGAAGACAACATATGGGGGGAGGGGGGGAGGGAGGGGCGTAGGTCGTGAATGAGATGTTGGGAAACTTGGACCTGGGGTCCGATGCGTGGATGGTTATAGTTTCGGTGGTACGCAAAGCTTTGCAGAGAAGTTGTTTGATGCCTCGAGTTGTAGAGGAGTAAAGGGGCATATCTCATCGACGATTCGTAGAGTCGCGTGATTGACGATGTTGGGGTAGTCGGTTATTGCTTCCACGACGGCGCATAGTTGCGGATAACGAGGTTGTGCAGTCGGCATACGTTTTGATCTCCGACGTGCTTATATCGAGGGGGCGTGAATTCATACTTCCAGATGTGAGTGGGATTACTTAGTGGTCATACTTTTTCTTGCACAGTGCAACTCATCATTGAACAGCGATTGGATTGCGTTTAATGGCAATGGAGTTAAGGTTGATGTGCTTTATTGCTTCATACATGGGCAAAGAATGCGATAATTTGAGGTCATCTTGATGCAGGATTCATTGTACTAGCTCAGTGCCGGCGTTATTTGTGAGGGTGCGGGTTTGTACAGCCTATTTGGCGAGAGCAAGTTCCGCATTCTTTGAGCCAAACTGATGAACAGTGTTACGGGGTCAGCGCTTCGAATCGATATGAAGTCGGTTCCCAGCCATAGTCTCATCGTCGGAAAAGGTTAGATGGGAAGGAGTTTATCATAGAATCGTTATCCATGAGTTGATCGACCATTTGTCATTCGACTAATGCGACTGTGTCATCGTCAAAAGAGTCATGGATTATGGACTTGGAAGAGCACTTGTTTTGAGGCATCAAAGGAATGTGCATGACAATTTTCATTCATACCTTGGTATCCAGATGGCTGCGTAGAAGCTAGCAGAATGAGCTGTGAGGATACAATATGCTTTGGAGTGTGATAAAGGGGAGAGGGAGGAGGTTATATATTTCTTATAAATTGTTTAATTTTGGGATATTTGCAAGTTTCGTAGAAGGCGAGTAATTTACGATATGGGGTTTTCAAGTTTCACTTGGAGAATCATTGCTTCTTTTTGGTATCGTTAGGATTATAGTGTCGTTTTAGATACCACATTCTTTAAAACATTACACCATCTCTCCGTACATCGCACCGTTGGTATTGCTCCCCCCCTCTCATTCCCTCCCGCTCATCTGGCGAGTTATCGAGGCAATAACCGCGTGAAAGGAGATAGCTATGCAATATTTCCGAACGTTCGTAGTAACTTTCGCAAACGTTTAGTGTTGCAGAAGTGGAATGAGCACAATAAATTGGAGTTGAGCGTATGCCAATGCGAGCAGCAGCATCAGCGAG
The DNA here is from genome assembly GCA_022844705.1 of Toxascaris leonina. NCBI lineage: Eukaryota > Metazoa > Nematoda > Chromadorea > Rhabditida > Ascarididae > Toxascaris > Toxascaris leonina. The sequence goes on from JAARMF010001840.1 coordinate 26,930, forward strand.
TGATATTTGGTCGGTATTGCATGGAGTGGTATGTGTGCATAAACCTCGTGATGTATCGTTGACGGCATTAAAAAAGATTCTCGTATCGGCTATATGCTCAGATGCCAACGAATGCATCCCACCGCCACGAATCCCAACTATAGAGTTGCCGATCGTTGAACCACATCCCAAGTCGCAAGCTCTAGTGGTTGTGGGAATGAGGAAGCAACTCGACTACAGGTATACTGCTATCTCATTTCTCACCGTATCGTTTATATTGTTTTGCTGATCCTTTGTCTTGCGTCTAGGCTTTCCATGTTTGACTCCCTTAAGTAATTACGACACTAAGTACACTGAACCTGATCTTTCTTTTTTTCATGATGTCATGCGCAGTTTTGGCCTCCGGAAAAACTAAGTCAAGGGACTTCCGAAACTTATGGGCGCAGGACTTCCTCGTAGACTTTGATTTCTTAAGTGCTAGGAGAAAATCGCATCGTTCCTGTGAAGCTGACGAGATAAAGAAAAAGGCGGTGATTGAAGTAGGTTGTTTGAGGTAGTGAAGGGTTAGCATATTTCCGGTCGAATTCTTTTAAAATGAGAGTCGAGAGTTTGGTGCAGTCTGTTGAAATATTAAGCAATTCGATATCTCTCTGATGTTTTTAAGTCGACTGATGGCTCGAAAAATCTCGTAGAGACGCCGAGTGAGCGAACATTTGCTGAAATCGTTTCCGTATTGTGGTGGGTATAAATTATGAATCACATCCTCAACGAGAATGCCTACGCGTGCTTACATCGCAGGTTATAAATGAACAGCATGGCAACTTTCGTATGTAATTTGAGGTCCCTAACAATCGTCTGAGGTTTCCCGAAATGTGGAGGTCATTGGCGCCGTGGCTGTCGATGCCAAGCCACTCGAACATTTGAAAAAAAAAAAACACTGAATCCGAGCCGTGGTGGTCATGGCGGAAAAAATTTATCGGGGAGCTCCAGCATTGAGTAGAATATGTTCTTTGTCCAGTTCTTGGTGTAAAAGGTTCTTCATCACGAAGCCTTTCTATCATTCCTTTTTCACATATTTCCACGATCGTTTTCGCCTCTTCCTTCAGTTGCATCAAGGTTTAACATTTTGGTAGTGCAATATTCCGCCTCGTTTAGAAGTAATTTGCATTTTAGCTATTTAGCCGAAAACTGATCAGCGCTATATAGATTGTTTGTTTATCTCAGCCGTCTGATAAAATTTCATTCCGTTCACCTCAATGATTGATAATGCTCGAGCGATTAGTAATTCATTTTTCAATTATTCTCTCGGAGGTGATTTGGAACGTCATCATTATTTTCATCGTGCTGCTTAGCCAAAAAAAAAAAAACACCTTGCCGTATATATCCTAAATTCTCTCTCACATGTTCGCTTCAACCGTGAATAATGGATTTTCCAAGATTTTTTTAATAAGCATCTATGCTTTTGATAATTTCAGCTCTCATCCTTTAGTGGTTGGACAACCGTTCCGAAAAGAAGACATTCGTGTTGAGGAGATGCACTATCTGGAACCGGCTAGCTCTGGTGTTTGCCGTAGGCTTTCTTATTGATCACTTTGCTTATGAAGTGTCTTTAGTCAGTATTATTGCGGATTCAAGGCCATTTTCCTGTAGAGTTTAATTGTCTTTTATTACATCTTTGGTGCCTAATTAATGTCCAAAACGGTCACTTCATTCTTTTCATATGCGAATAATAATCATTATTTTGTCATCGCTGCCTTTGAGTTAGAGATTTTCTTCTTAAATAGCGATGATGTGAACTCACAAATATAGTTGAAGAGCAATAGATCGTGCAGATAACAAGCATAATGACTCTGCAATACAAGGCTTGGCGTTGAACATGTAAGGAAAGGAAGCGAAAGTAAATCACTAAGGTAGGATATAATGTCCATGAGGTTTTAACGTAGTTTATAAATTAGAAATGACCCATAGTTAAATATGCGTGTTTCAGTGATCCTAAAATAATTGGGCAAATCCCGAGGTTTCGTTGTGATTGCAGTGATATGATGTCTTCAGTTCTTGGTATAAACGATGGCTGTGACCAATTGGAGGGTCTTCGAGAACGTGCGTGGATTAATGAATATCGTCTTCTCGGACAACTTGGCCGGGAAACCCATAAGAACGAAATTCGCGGCAAAGTGGTCAGGAAATGTGAATATGGTTAGGTGATCAAGGATTCTCATATCGTTGTCTATCTATATAATCTAGGTATTTGAATGCTGAAACGAATGCTTCTCGTAAAGCGTTTCGATGTCAAATTTTCATCGTGGTAAGTGCTTTGACTAATATCGCTTCTTCATCCGATAAGCTATCACATAACTATGGATTGATGCCATATATTTCATTTCTGATCTTTCCTCCTTTACTATGAAATGAATTTCTATTGCATCTACGCATCACTGTGGTGATGGCCTTGTGCATAGTCAGCATGTACATGCGAGTGACTAATGACCGAAACATGAACATTCCCAAAGCATAAACACGGGTGTAGGTGCATAGAGTTTTGACTGACTTATCTGTTCTGAGTGTTAACTAACATTTAAATTCAGTGTGCAAATCTGTTTGAAGATGGTGTAACACGCTATCGTATGCAAAAGTTGTTATCACGAGTGCAGGCACAATACAAACGACTCGCATTCGAACTCGCAAATGTGGATTTACAGAGTCAAGAAGCTTTCGAATTAGCGTGTAAGGTTAGTGGTCTGTAGAATGTGTAAGTTATGATGATAGGTGCTTCGCAGACAGATTTATGAATTCTTTTTTTCAATTCATGTCAGATATTTTTTAATTGCAGTTATGGCGATCATCATCATCGGTGTGCTCCGTATGAGTCGAATTCGGAGTTAATCTTCAATTGACTCTTGGTTTCGAGTAGAATTAAAAATCAAAGAATCCACTACTAGCTTTTTTGTTGTTTGAGAGCAGTTTACTTCTGCTAATTCAGGGGATAGGAGTGTTAGCGTGAGCTCAAGATCTTCTTACGTAGAGGAAACAATGAAAACTACTTCCTTGGATGTGATGAAATCCGTACAATATGAACATATAAATTTTTGCAGGGATTGCCTCGGGCGAAAATTTTGGGTACGCCTGTCGTGTACGGTATCGGCTTAAATTCTTTCAAGGCACCGCATTTTTCGCTGACGTTGAATTGTGTCAGTGAAACGAACTCCTTCTTGCGTGATTTCATTCGTGAAGTCGCTGTAAGCCTTGGTGAGGTTTTTTTGCTGTACTTTAATCATTGGAGAGAGAGGTAAGCAGATTGTTGCTTTAGATATGACGATTCAAATGGCTATATGGCCAAGCCAATAATTCCAGCAAAAACGGCACATGATTTCATCACACTGAGTGAGGATAAAGGTTGGACAGAAACTAACGAGACTTACTATATCTTTGGCTGAATTCTAAGGCGAACGGTGCTGGCATGTGGGCAAGACGCAGACACATGCGCAGTGAGGATTGAGGAGTGGACAGGAAGATAGTCCCTTTCATTTCCCTCTCATTCCTACCGTCGCATGATTGCTTTTCAATTCCTGCAGAAGAGACTCAAGATGTTAATACTTTTTTAACGGCAAAAATTCTGTTGGCACCGTGATATAGCCATGAGGGGTATGGACATTTTTGACGTTCTATGAATTCAATCTTTTTTATGTATTTATGGAATCCTTTTTATTGTTGGTCTCAGTTTAACGATAGATTGTCCACATAACGGCTGCAACGTATTGTCGATCTTTTTGGTTGTGTTTCACAAATTCTTCATTGCGAGCTTTGAAGTAAATACGTTAAGCACAATGAAATTCTCATATTAATTTTGATTCGTATTAAGTTAGAAAATAGTTTTAGAATGACTTATCGTCGGTTTTTTATTCTCTCATTAATGGCTTACATTTGAGGCACAACAGCATCATGTCGGCGTTTGCTTTGCACTCGAGTGGGTCCATTTGATGCTGAGCATTCGCTATTGGACAAGCATTTCACATTGTCGAATATTTTCACTAATATGCGGTTATGCCGAGGGATTATCGAAAAGGATGCTACTGAAGTGGATGCGAGTGTTGTTCAAAATAGGCCACATATCCCAATCAACGAGGTGATCGAAGATCAGTTGATTGAAGTACTCAGTGAAGAACCATCTAAAGAAGTTATAGATGATTGTCTACGGATAGCTTGGGGTAGAGAATATACTCAAGTATAAAGTGTATTGCGAGTGAGATGAGAAGGGGAGAAATGGTTGAAAATTGGGTGGAATGATGGCACCTCTGTCAACTTATTTGTTTACTTATATCCTTATGAATTTCTTTCTGTGCTCATGCAGACCGAGGATTATTGACGAAATCAAGCATGGTGGGATTCAAACTTCCTCTCATTTGTTGTAAGGAAAGGTGGCCATAACAGATCTCCACGAACCTTTGTAGCATTAAAATGCTGTGAGTTGTATATGGCAGTTAAATTTTAAAACAAGGCTTTTATGCTTTAGAAATTGTTTATAGTACAGTGCAAACTCTAGAGATTAAATTACAAGAGCATTTCAATAGCGCTAAACAGAAATTCGCACTTCAATAGACAAAATGGTTAAACAATGGGCAAAAATCTTTCGCGATATATTTTTTCGGTATTTAATGCGAAAATCGAACGATCGCTGAACGATTGATTGATTGAATAAAACTTATGAGAGATGTGATTTGAATTGATAAATGTTATATAATCTTCGAATCTGTGACAATTTTCGAATAAACTTTCAACAGAAGTTATATTCAACAAATGAAGTTTTGAAAACATTCGACTTAATAGGCCAAATCTTAATGCATCGTTGAGAAGAAAAGTCATAGCCGAGATGAATGGCCAATAACGAGAAGCAATAGAAGAACGCTAGCATCGAAGGAACACTTTACACTTGTTATCTAGGAGTAGGTGAATTCTAAGTAGATGCAGCCTAGTTGAATGTGATTCAGCATCTTTCATCGAGCATCAATGATGTATACTACAAATCGGACCAGCTATTGCGTTATCACCATCGGTTGCTTTCATTATCGATCTAAGCACACAATAGTGTACATTCTATTTTTGTAAATCCAAAGCTTGCTGAAATGTTCGGAAATAATTCATACTTGATTGTACTCGATTGATTGCAAGTTCCTCCCAACTTCCGGGCATATCAAATACATTCATAGTATATCCATCAAGCTTCATCACCTAGAATTAGCTCAGCGGTTCCTGAAAAGATGCTGTCAAACAAGCAGTTACTCACACGCATACACATGTGCGCAAATACGACATCCTTACAGTGCGCTATGCAAATGCGGGGAATTTATATGAGTCGTTAGCTCCGTAAAGATATAAATGCAATCACTGGCATATCAAGAGGATAAGAGGAGATCAGAGAAATCCATGAAGTCGCGATCGCATCCATCAACTTCCACCACCGATTTTTCAGCGGCAAAATCCAGAAAATTTACTTCACCTTCAATATCTTTTCCTCTTTCAAAAATCTCCCAATTTCCTTCGTAGAAGCCTTCATAATCGTGAATATAATCACATCATTGAGTAATCTGACTATATAAGCGTCTCACTTCACGAAATTCGATGAGCAGTACCCGATCTAATCCTCATATTTCGGATTGTCAAATTCTCTTCGTTGTTTACGGCGTTCGATTCTGTCTTGAAATGTGTGGAATTCTTCGTCGGTGATCTCGGCCCATTGCGTCGTATAGATACTTCTTACGAATACAATGATAGCGTTTAAGAATAATGCCATAAATGAGATAAGCCAAATATGGAATGCAAGTTGAAATATAACATAGAGAACGGTCGCCTTCAATTTTCGAACTTGATGACATAGATTTTTCAAATAACACATTACGTCGAGCATATATTTCGACATTTCGATTTCACAGTCATTCCAGGGGAGGGAGGGGGATTGGAGGGGGGAGGAAGTTGTGATTGACGGATTAGAGAGCCATTGTTTTCTTTTCAATATCGACAGAATGCAATAGCAGTGCAATGTTCTAGATATGAGAAAACACAGCGTTTATTGTTGTTTTGTTTTTTAATCAAAATTGATGACGAAGAAGGGGATAACTAGGAAAAAGCTAACTGAGGCAAAGCTTATCTCTTTCAACATTCAAATAAAAAGGAATTTATTAGAAGATGGGGAAAGAAAAAATGAAAGAGAATTAGCTGAGGTTCATGGCTTTGTTACACTATGCTTTTATTAAAGCTTCTCTGCGGAATATTTTTATTAAATTCTGTGCAATAACGTTGAAACTTCGGTTTTTATTCAAATCACTTAAAGCTTAGATTCCCTTTCTAAGCATCAAGTCCTTCTATGGATTCCATCAACTGCGAACCTTCTCCTAAGTGAATATAATATATCCACTTTTCCTATAAAGTACTTCTACCGTGATTCGATATTGAGGTGAATTTGAACTGAGTTCATTAGAGAAATATGCAAATTTCTTTAAGTTATATGCTCTACAGTGGTAAATCTGCGAACATCAGTTGAACTAAAAAGTTCAACAAGATCCTCAGATTCGGAGAAAGATTGTTTGACCTCATTGGCCTCAATCGGATCTGGAATATATTTCGTATGACCTGATGTGGTTACAGCCGCTTGTGTATAAATAAGTGCCATCGACCAAGTCCAATCTGGTTGGTCGTACATCATAATTACAGTTCCTGAAACCAATTTCAGGATTGGCCTCGTTTTTTTCTCGTGCATTTGCGAATTTGCTTCAGAAAAATTCTGTCCATGCATACGCAATTATGTGTTTATTACTAGTTCCAGCTCGGGAATCACTGAAGCAGAAGTCGAAAAATTTCGTAGATGTGGTGCAAGCGAGCAATTTTAATTTGACCTATCAATATTTATAGAAATTATAAACATCATGAATCTTAAAAATTCACATATATTTCACAACAGGTCGAGCCGTATTTCAAAATCATTTGGTTATTTGCTGGCAGTCTACGAAAGTGGTTCTATTGTGGGGGTTTAAGCAAAGCTATTAATCTTTGGCAGAAATAAGGTTTGAATTAAATAGAATATGATGAATTACGTTAAAAGAATTGCCCAAAAAGCATTATATGAATTTTAAGGAGAGTTAATAATGGGTAAATCTTATTCACTCGGATTGTTTACTTTAGTTTTAAAGTAACACAACGGAAGCAAATGCAATAATGAGATAATAATATTATCGAAGCTATGAAATGTTGGAACATAAGCGAGAAAGCGAAACGAAAGCAGAGCAGTTGACCATTCAGTAAAATAATGTTCGTCTCTAATAAGCCTCACTTAGCAATCCTTGCATTCACGCCATCCCAAATGATCGTAGAATATGATAAAGTTGGGACTGCCGAGAACTTTCAGAAAATTCTTTTTTTTTATGACTCGTTACGAGAATATTTATGCACTATGGCCGTAGACACTTCATAGAGCGCAGAATAAAGACACCACAGAGAAGGGCAATTATGTCGCTATCACTATAATTCCGCTCTTTTTAGCTCTCATTGACATAACTTGTTTCCTTTAGTAGTTTNNNTTTAGTAGTTTTTCACTAAAATATATCAAAGAAGGGTTATAGTGGATTGTCGCGACGATATTTGACTCGTTATTTATTATTGAATCTTTTCAACAAAGTCAATAACAATAATATAGAGGCGTAAAGTTTTTTCGCTCTCAAAATGCGTATAAATAAGATGCCGAAGCATTGAGCAAGCATTCGAGCAAGTATTCAAGTATTTCAACTACTAATCGAGATGGACTTCCGGACTGCATCAGTTATCGCTTGCTTCCTTATCCTAGCTGCCTTCGAAAGCTGTAAGTTACCAACATCCTCATTCGAAAG
>JAARMF010001841.1:1976-12758 GCA_022844705.1 Toxascaris leonina
GGGGAATAAAAGGGAACGCTCTACTCAGTATTTCACACGCTTTTAAAATGACCTGGTTCACTGAAACGTGAAAGTTTTCAAAATTCATTCAGAAAATGACAAGTCAAGCTGAACTTTGCCCTAGGAACCCATCAAGTCACAAACAGCAATCCCCTATGAAATGAACAAGTAGTATAACCCCTTAAAAGATCTCAGCATTCGAATAGAAGCCAACTCATGCTTAGCATTATCAAAAACTATCCCTAAATCGTGATTCTTTTGCTTGAATCTAATTGTCCTAACAACCTAGAACGTCGTGAATTCGCTCCTTCTGCTCGAAAACGAATGGAGGAATCCTTTGATCGAAGACCGCCACTACATAATCGAAATGGTCAGGAAGCCCGCATATGTATCCGGCACCTTTTCCCCTAAACCGCCTTCCCTCCTTGTTTTCATAATCGGGACCGGAGGTCAATGGCCAACTTTGGGAGTTCCAGGAAGTGAGTCGCGGCATGATGGCACATAGTAACAGCAGGAATTGGAGGATCCGAAAAGAAGTGAGAAGACCACTAATAAATGAAAAGTTTTCAGCCGCGTTCGGTGCAATTTCCCGTCGAATTGGTCGATCACCGAATTTAACTATATCAAGACCAACAAAATCACAAAGGATTTCCTTTAGCAATGTCGATATGATTTCGAATACGGCATTACCTAAATTATAGTGCTGCATGACTCGACAAGAATTCGAATAAAAAACGCAAATAATGCAGTTAACTAACCTCCCTCGGTGCCATACTTTTTTATTTTATAGATAAAGATTGCCATAGTTGCAACACCAAATGTCGAAAATAAAGCGACCTGAAAATGACATTTCGAATATGCAAAGATGAACTGTTGCAGGAAAATTATTGAAACCTGAGGTTTATTGTTCGACACCTAACATGGCCAATCTGTCCAGTCCTCCCGTCTTTTGATGCTTTTACCAACTCTGCAGGATGAGGAATAACGCGGAACTACCCTCAAGAAGCAAAAAAAAAACCTGTAAAACCTAAGATACTTTCAGAGGTGATAAGAAGGGTTGGAATCTGAGGCGCCAACCAAACGTTATCTTTAAATGCATTATTTGACAATTCTGAGCATAATTCCTATCAACGATCAAAACAGTTGTCGTATAATCTCGAAAAATACTTTTTGAAGGCCGCAAATTCCTGTTTCGAACGTAGGATATTGACTTGTGTTGAACGACAAAAGAATGCTGAAGTACCTCCCTCCACTCACAACTCAATACGCATCACTAAGAAAAAAATGGTCTTTCAGAATGTAATGCCAAACATTTTGAAAGTAATTGTGGATGTTCTTGAAGGACAAATACTACTGCCTCACATCGGATTTATGAAAGGGACATCTATTTATTTAAATGGAAGATTAGAAATCGAAAATTATTGCCAAGACCCAATGGAAAAGACGATGTTGTGAGACGGATAGAGGGAGGGAGCGGGGGAGGGGGGGGGGGTGAAGGAGGGGGGGTAATGAGGATTTATCGACCGTTGCATTGTATGTAGCTAGACTATGAAGATCAAGGACATATTTGACGTATAAAATGCGAGACAGAACTTAGAACGACTGGGAGAAGACTTTTAAATGCAAATGAGAAACACATAGATCATTGCCTCAAAAGGTGACAGATGAAGATCCAAATCCTTTCATGCCTAATAAGCATATGCCGTCTGCGGAACATCGCATCAATGATACAGTTCCTTCCAAGTGCCTCTCCTAGAAGGGTTCCCACTCAAGTTATGCCCTAATTTCACAATCACCGCATCAGCTGAAGTTGTGGAATCAGTGAATTCGTATATTCTACTTCATCACAAATCCGTAAGAGTTTTATTGAGGAATCGAAAATGAAGCAGATAAGACGAAAGGAGGGCAAAGAGTGTACAGTCTTGATGTGTGGCTGCTGAATAAAATTGATGTACAAATGAGATATGGCTGACACAATGTGACGATGCCAGAAATAAATGTATAATAGATTACTTGAAGATGTATAAAAGCGAACGAATAAAAAATCAGAACAATTGGCTCTGGCAGGTTTTTATTGTCACATGAGGTCACAGCCAACATGCTGCAGATCATACCTGTTCAGGATAGAGTCTCCAAAGTTCGCGAGGTAATGCACGAAGATAGCGCCCGATGCGCGTCATTCGAGTGGCCACCATGCCGCTGGATCTGAAAAGCGAAGCAAAATAATGTTTATGTGATAAATCTCGCAGTTGCTTAAAGTCGCATCACGTTCATTCACGGCACAAATCATAGAAGCTGTGGACGTCGAGTGTCAGGTTCAGGACGAACAAGAAACGTACATCAGATGCAGCACTAAGACTTTCGAGCTAGGTCAAGTAGGACGATGTTGTGATGTAGAAATGCCGATTGAACACTTGAAATAGAGGTTGGCGAATGAACATGGAGGAAAGTGTTAAAATAAGTATACAAGTGATAGGAAATGAAGTCAATAGATAAAGGGCGAATGGGAATACACGACTAGTTATAAATGCAAGCAAAGGAAGGGAGGCATGAGTGAAAATGAAAGACTACACCCTGAAAGGGTAAAAAACACGAAAAAGGAGTACCGAGGGGGAAGTGAAAATGCGTATAAAAGACGTCACCCTATCCTGTTTCATCTATGAATCAATCCTACCGCATTTCATCCGGACTATAAGGCCTAGTTTTGACCTGAAGGCAATGGCATATTCACTACATATACTACCTCACATTCGCCCTTACCCCTCATTCCACTCTTTCTTGATCTTGGCTGAAAAAATTGGAATGTTTCAGTGGACATCTACGTACCATGTTACGATGAAAAAACGCACAAAACAATCTTCTTCTATCCCCATCAACAAATCCTTTTTCCCACAAAAATTCAGGTGGGAATCCCACCCTTCCTCTTTCTATCCATTACAGCTATCGTTGCAACAACTTCCTTCAACATGACAGTTCTGATCTCTACAGCTAGCAGAAAGTAGTACAACGGCGGGGAAATGAAGGCTAAGGAGAATACTTGTGGCATGGGGGAATCCATGGTTCGGCCACGAGAGTGGTGAAATCCGTGGCCACAAGACTAGGGAATCAGTGCCCCCCCACTTGTAGACTATTTTTATACACGCACTGAAATTCTGGAACAGTACTGGCAGTAAGTAACCTCCCAGGTAAACTTGCTGACAAGCGCACCTCCCCCGTTCCTGAGCGCTAACTTGTTACCTCCCTCGCAAACAGTCCGAGTCTCCAAGCGTCTTATGCAAGTAGTTATTATTTATGCCCAAGCATATATTATGGCTCCCGTGTACAGTTATTCTACTGGACGTGTGGTGCCATGCTTTCTTTGTTGCAAATAAGGAGATTTATTATTATTATTATTATTATTATTATTATTATTATTATTATTGACGCTATACTTTCAGGTGTTGACAAGGAAGTCTCGCGCGTTTTCAACGCTCCGCCAATAAAACTTGATAGTTTATGGTCGGGAGAAGTTTTCCAGCTCGGTGTAAGAAAAAACACTGAAGGGAAACTGGCCTACCAGGGGAAGTATTAGCTTATTACTCACGAACGGCTCATAATCTTGTCAGCACCGGAGTGTGCAGAAAGAAGACGTACATGCACGGAACCGCAGACCCCACTTCTGCGTTGCTGCTATCAGGAATCCCCATCTTGCGTGGCAGAGTCAAGGCTTCCCCACTGTTCGGGCCAAGAGGCTACGGATCGTGGCTAGGCCATGGATTCCTTTATTTTGAAACCCAGCCGCGGCTCCTCTCCCTCCCCCACCGCAACTCCCTGCTTGCCTGCTTCCACTTACAAACTTCCACTTGCCGATAGACCTCGGTTCCAAATGCCCAAATTTGAATATACTCAACCAAAATTAATGTCACAAATGCTCAACCTTCACATCGTCCAGAAGAAGTTCCATTAGAGGATAACATCGTAAACATTTTCCTGACATGAATGAGCATTCACTATTGCAATAAACGATGAAACAAACCGGAATATATCCACGAAGAGCATATTTCGAAGGATCAAATGAAAGCGCTGGAACCTTTCATAATCCATCCAAATTGTCGTGGCAATGTGCTGAGAAAGTTGGTCATTTTGTTGCACTTGCCCAGAAAGGTAATGTTTCTTTGGTGCTTCAACGTTGAAGGAAGAGTATTTCACAGCACCGATATATGCACGCACAATGTACACATCGAAACTCTTGAGGGGCAAACGTCACGTAGTGCATCACAGATGGGGTAACGGGTCAGCGAGGTGTTTATCGTCTTTCTGGATGGAAGTGGCATTCTTGAAGTTAGTGATTCTTAAAACGTACGATAAGTTTGATGACAAAATGGATAAATGTGCAGCTGCTTTTCCGTTCTTCCATTCCAGATTGCCTTGCTGGGAATGAAAGCTCCATTCAGTTATCCGACAGCAGCATGATGGAATACGGTAATCAAGCACGGTGCTCTAACCCTACGTGAAGTGGTTCCGACAAACCTTGAGGAGACACAAGTGTGAGCACACAGTCGTCAATGCTGGCAGATTGCTGTGGAGACGGTGGCAGTCGTTTCAGATCAAGTGAACTGAAGATGCCGACATCTTTGTTTCAAATATTCGATCCCTCTCACTGTCTCTCTCGTCAAATCCCATTTTGAAAGTACGTCCCTACAATTTACATATGGCATAACATCCGTTTGAGACAAAGGAATTCAAGGCTCACTTCAATATATTGGAGGGCGTTTTGAGTGTCGAGACGAAGCGCCGCAGTGCAGAGCCTTGAAACATGATTCCGATAGGTGGGTTCTCGGCCTTTCCTCATTTCCGGAAAAACTGCAGGCCACAATAGGACACTTTCAGAAAGCTTCTTGAATATCTCTTAAAATAGGGGCTCCCGATCGAGACCTGCAAAGTCAGGAAAACTGCTTCCTCGGGATGCCCTCGTCTCTTCTTTATCACTGCGATGATGTCGTATGCGTTCGCGTTATGCGAATATGATCGTTAAAGCGTGTCAAAATGCTCATCGACAATAATTACGGTCACCGCAATAATTATTTTTACATTCGCTGAGCACATTGTGACGATGCTGTTGTGTCTTTGTGTCGGTCTATGTCTGTCTCTGTTTGTGCGATAGTCTTAACTTATGACAGCTGACGGTGCGCTATGAACATCGATGTGTATAATCAATAGCACAGGTTCAACTAGGTGCGCAATCACTTTTCACCTTTGCCTGTCAAATTCAGATGGATTTATTAATTTTCAGATATGATATGAAATTCATAGCAATTTGAGTCATCGGACAGCACAAATGAATCGCTTCTGAAATGTTGGAAGAAGCGACCGATTCGATTAGTTATCACCACAATCATTGATTGATTTTTGATTGTTGGTGACAAACTTTTGTTAAGCTCTGTCAGCAAGCAATGCCTTGATGCTTGCAGAGTGCCAAACGCCACCTCACTTTGAATCGATATTGCTCGAGATCGTTGTCATGACGAACATACAGGAGATTACTTGTTGCTACCTTGTGATACCTATTGCCGTCACGAGGACGATTCCAAAGGCGCATACAATGGCTTGGCTTTACCTGCAACCGCTTCTATTTGTCATATAAATCCGCAATGGCATAGTTTGTTTGGTTCGCTCTTGTCGTATATCGTGAAAAAAAGAATTGCAAGAGAAGACTATCACTTTTGAAGAGCAACGAAAGATCTGTTAAAAGCACTCATAACGCAGCATATAAATGAGGGTATTTCTGTGGAGTCAACTTTCCATATGAAACATCATTCGCTTGAATTGCAACTTCGCCGATATATATCATTGTTGAAGTGCATAATGCTTTGAGATTTATGAACAACAAACAGGCACATTTTAAAGAGCATTATTGCCTCGAAGCAAAACAAGAACATCTCTGTACCATTCTTCTAGGATCTATGGCTGACACAAATTGCAATATCGCTTATGCACAGCGGCTAGCAACAGCACAATATAAACAAAGGATATTATTTTATTGGTAAATGAAGCAATCGAAAATGGAAGGAACTTCGTTGAAACAAAGAGCAACAAATCACAGCAGATAAACATCCTGATTACCTGCAAGAAGTTCAACGATGAAATCAGCAATTACGGCAGGAACCGATCGAAAGAAAGCACAGTGGTCACAGCAGAACCACAGCAATATATAACAACACCTTTGGGAGCAACGTTACATCCGTAACATCACAAATGAAGCGCACATAGCATCCGTTCTCCTTACCAAAGGCTGAGTAGTCATAACATCGCGCTGAAAAATTCATGGCTAGATGCCTCCACGATTCTTTGATGCGAAACGCAAACCCTTTTCAAGCCGTCGTAGACTAAAAAGACGTCATGCGCTCTTAAGATTTCGAAAAAGTGTGTAGAAGGATAAGCTCGAAAGGCAGTGGGGGTACCTAGTTGCGGAACTGGGCAAGACACTAGTCTGCATAGAGCACATGCTGCAATCAAAATTGAACCACTGCATCGAATCCGAATGCTTTCAATGCATCGCATGCAATTTCTTCAGTGGTGTCGGAGGGCTGAGGCAAACTCATCAAATCTCCGATGAAATACTGCATAATTAACGCAAGCATAATACTGTGATGAATGATATTTGGGAAAATGCCTGAGTTGAGAACTCAATTGTTTCAGCCATTGTGGAGTTGATGGCTTCTTGTAGAAGAAAGCGGTGGTGCCTCATCTGTGTTTGAGGAGATGAGCAGGGAAAGAATGCGAGCAGCAAATGCCACCGAGCCAGATGATGCTTCTTCTTTAACGTGTCCTTCTGAGACTTCCTCGCTTGCAGTGTACCCGTAGATGTTCAGGTCGAAGCAGAACGCGACAAACGGCAGACGATAGGGTGTCTTCGGCGCCAAGTATCCTCAGCTTAAATGCCACGTACCCTTTCCATTGCAGCACTTCGTTTACATTTTTAAACGTGGCCGCCTTCATGAACATCTCTGAAATCTATGTACACACATTCACGACCTCAACTGCCAAATATCATACTCTACCACAAAACTGTGGTGGTACTCTTCCTTTTTTAACGCAAAGTCTGGTAATTCCGCCGGAGTAGTTAGCCCTTTCGTAATGTTTGAGGAATGTCTATTCAACGCTCAACCTTCCTCAAAAGTGCAGGTGATGACGTTTCGTTCCCGTGATGCGCTGTATAAGTGCCCTGAAAGACCGAAATGAAGTACGTGGCATTTGACGCTATGCCACCTTTCGTTGTTGAAAACCACTTCTTATGTAAATAAGAAGTGGTTTTCAGCAACGAAAGGTCGCAGTGGTTAAGCTTTCCGTGGCTCTGGATTGCTAAAAAATGTCTGCAAAAACACGTTTCCATTTGTCTTCCCAAGCCAACAGCACAACGAGACAGCCCATCCCGTGAATATGCTTCTGATGAGCCACTAATCGGCGAAATAGGTTGTGTTGTCGAGAGTGTAAATCTAGCTCTTAAGTTCCCTTCTTGAGAATCTCTTTTCCAGAATGTCTAAGCAAACTGAGGATAAGGTCTTTTTAGATCCCCTTTGAGCTGGCCGTCTCGCTGCCTTTTATAAGTCAATCCCAATAAACGATTTCTCTCCCTATATGGGACAGGATCGTTGAATGCTAGATCAAACAACACTGAGCTGAGCAGTTTCGAACAATTTTGGAAGGTACACGTACATCAAGGCAGTGGGAAGCCGCGTGCCATAATTTCAATCATTCAAGAGGGTCTTTTACAAAAAAAAAAATAAAACGACCTTCAATGGCTCTGCATCGCAATTTAAATTTTCGTCAGCAACAAAAACTGGAGCACTTCAGAACTACATTGCTGTATAGGAACCCTTCCCAACATTGTGCGACGATGTTCACCCTTGCTAAAGATGGTTTGGGTGAGACAGTTACTATGATGTTACGGAACTTTGTCACCATATTTCCTGCTCATTTTGCTGTAGTGGTTTACCTCAACTGCTTTGCATCAAAACCGCAGTCTTAAGATTTCTTGTTAGATCAAGTTTCGCAGATATCTACGAAACGAGGTCCGTTCGTCTATGCAGAATCTTTCAACCCGGTAGATTTTCCAGCATTCAGAAATCAAACGGCAAAAAAAAATCTCCCAGTTCCGTGCCTGCAGGTTGCCTAAGCCATTAATTGTATGATGCGATTTTTGCGCAATTTTGTCTCCATGGTTCGAGTGAAGATAGTTTTACGAGCTCAACGTGGCTGTTGACTCGACATTTAAGCATATTAGCTTCTTGGTTTGTTTGGACATATTCGCTTCTTTGTTTGGAATGCCTCTGCTTGCGCTTCTATCTCCCTCGCTTGCTCTACGCCACTGAGATTACATCGTGTTCTGAAGTGAGGAGTAAGCAAAGCAACGAAAAGCCTTTTTTCTCTCATTTTTCTTAGTGGCATTTCCGCCGTACTTTTGTGTCTAAACCTGATTTCCAGGAATCGCGGCTTATTGCCGTGTTTGATACCGTGCCTGTAGCTTCCGTCGAATTCGGTTTCTGTCAGCTCGCAACACCGCAGGGTTCGAAGAGCGAGTGCTTTATTGTTGGCTAACGTTTCATTGTCGCTATCCGCCTCTGAGGCCTCTGAGAATACTAAATAATGCTCATTTTCGTCGCGTTAAGCAGACCTCTTAAACGCCTCGTAGTACTGTTTTGAATAGAACAGATTTCGCCTTCGGTGTTTTTAGCCCCAAGGCTTAGGGGAAGCAGCTCGGTTGTTGCAGTCGATCTCGCTGTTGCTCGTTAGTGGGTCAGGCTGTCCACTTTAAGGTTTTCTGCAATCAGCTGCCTGTTACATTCGGTGACAATACCTCCTACCATCCGAAGCGTCTTGACTTCTTCTAGCCGGGCACTCGTATCTCTCTCGGGCATTTTGCCTACTGTTTCACACACAACGCACAACGAACGAAAAAACAGTGATCACCAATCCACAGATGACAGCTGCCATACTGCCATAGTCAACTTTATTGGAGTTGCAATCACTTTCAACAGTGTTACCTGTACTCTCCTTACAGTGCGGACTACCTAAACATGACGACAGCTATGAGTTAAGTATTCGTATGCTTTTGAACATTTATTTCGCAAATGTGCATCATTGTCCCGTCGCGTCTGCGCGAATCTATGTGTTTGTTTGTCACGGCGATTTCAGCTGACGGATGAACGATTTAAACTGATGTCATGAAATCGGGTGAGTCTGATACACAGCACGAATTGGTTTCTTCATCCTTTTATCATCTTCATCCATTGACTTGGAGAGAAGTAGTGAACACTTAAGGCACTAAAAATTTGCAGACATTTCACACCGCTCGGATTCTCATCTTGCCATGCTGTTCGCATTCTGTGCACTCATTCTCCGCTGACCGCTCAGCTTAAAGAAAAACGATTTGTTTGGGCGGTTGGATCAATCTAAATGTGGAAACATTATTTTGCCCATTTTATTGTTATTATTATTATTATTATTATTATTATTATTGTTGCTATTATTATTATTATTATTATTATTATTATTATTATTATCCTTATTATTATTATTGTTTTGGTGACTTATGCAAGTGGCTGGTGAGGTGAGGGGGTCACTAGCTATTTGTCCTTGAAGCACTACTACGCCCACGCAAGAGCGCTTATTGTGTCAGCTGCGTTGACGCATTTTTTCCACTTGTTTACAGATGTGACAAGCTATCTAATGAAGCAAACTGTATACATCGGCATTTTTTACTGTGTATTTTATCACTAATTCGCCATGCGACACGTTGCAATATAAAGTTTCACTCATCCAGTCGGCCGAAAGAGACTAAACGGTCTACCACGTCGACCGTTTAGCCTCTTCCGACTGCCAGGATCAGGTGCTGATCGAGATGACCAGAGGGAGAAAGGGACCACGAAGGGCGCTTTATTCTTAGAACTTTTATCTAGGAATGCATTCTCTTGCAAAAATAGCGAATATGTCAATTTTTTTGTGGTCATTGCGTCATTCCCATTCCCTCATCACCTTCTCCAAGAAACCTCATTTAGGAGGTAGTTGTGTGGGGGAATCCCTGCAGACGCGATATGTCGCCGTTTGTTACAACCAATTATTTCGCCTGCACAATTGTCGCTGCTTTCTCTTCATATCAGACTGTTCCCGTTTCCGTTGCAAGCGATCCGCACAAGCGATTTTTGGGCACAACGATGAAGTGTATCAACGCGTTAGAATCCGTGTCAGAAGCATATCTTTGATTGCCGAAAGTGTAAATAATTACATTCACTGTTAAGGTGTTCCTGCTGAGGAAAGTCTTGTCAAAGTGTCGTTGCGTCTGAAATGAGCGGCAATCATCCGCTTGCAACAAATTGCTTTAGCTATTGTTTTAATGGAGAGATCGTTGTTTTGCTTAGGTGAGAGATCGAAGTGTGTGCATCACTAAAATGCTTCATTACTAATGTTGCACGTAACTTGCGCGCAGCAAAAACTTTTCTTATATACAACGCTTCAGCCTCCAATTGGAAAGGTGACGTTTTCGCTCTGCAAATAGGCTTCAATTGGCTCGTTAGAACTTCCCTTCCTCTTCTAAAAATACTGTCAATTATTAGGCACTTTATTTTATGACTGGCTTGATTCTCATCAGTGATACAATAATATTTATACTGCCCACCCAACAACAGCGGAATCCTAGGACTGAACATTACGCTTGGCGATTGTCTGAACTATTTTTGCGCCTTAATGTGCGGTGCACATTGTTTCAACATTTCGCTTCATGCGCTTGGTAACAACGAATAGCGC
>JAARMF010001841.1:14250-34782 GCA_022844705.1 Toxascaris leonina
TCAAAGTGTCGTTGCGTCTGAAATGAGCGGCAATCATCCGCTTGCAACAAATTGCTTTAGCTATTGTTTTAATGGAGAGATCGTTGTTTTGCTTAGGTGAGAGATCGAAGTGTGTGCATCACTAAAATGCTTCATTACTAATGTTGCACGTAACTTGCGCGCAGCAAAAACTTTTCTTATGTACAACGCTTCAGCCTCCAATTGGAAAGGTGACGTTTTCGCTCTGCAAATAGGCTTCAATTGGCTCGTTAGAACTTCCCTTCCTCTTCTAAAAATACTGTCAATTATTAGGCACTTTATTTTATGACTGGCTTGATTCTCATCAGTGATACAATAATATTTATACTGCCCACCCAACAACAGCGGAATCCTAGGACTGAACATTACGCTTGGCGATGTTCTGAACTATTTCTGCGCCTTAATGTGCGGTGCACATTGTTTCAACATTTCGCTTCATGCGCTTGGTAACAACGAATAGCGCATTTCTCTCGCTGGAATTTTTACCAACGGGTCAACTTTTTTCTGGTGGGTGTTTCCCTCGCAGCACCCCCGCCCCCCTCCCCCACCTAACACCTCAAGTTTTTCGTGAGCACCCACATTTCTTTCCATGTCTGCATGTGGTTTCCACAGTCCAATGATGCGACTCCGAAAAGAGGCGCCGTTGCAATATGATTTCGCATTGAAAAGTAACTAGACAGACACAATGCGCCAGCCAAAAGACAGGAAGTGTGTTTTGTACATGGGCAGTAGCCGTAAGGAATCGATCGTGCAGAGCAGCTTCGGCGACGCGACGATCTGTGCTGCGCGCGTTCATCGAGCAGAATAGATAGGACAAACAAGTTGCCTCTGCATGGAGTATCAGTAATGCATTTGAACCCACGTCGCTGCATTTGCTTTCCATTGTATGACACTGCTGTAGGATAACGCTGTCAATTGACATTGTGATCATAATGCGTTTGCGTTCGTTGAATATGTACTGCGAAGCAAAGTTGAGGAACTCAATTTTGTTGTGTTTTATTGCTGTTTTGCTTTTTTGCTATCTAAAAACTTGGCTCTATGAAAGCTATAAAAATGAGTGTAAGTTTTTTTGTAAGTTTAAAGCTAAGTTATAGTTTATATAAATGAGTTGAAGGAGTGTTAATTCAGAGGTGAAATGCTAATAGATACACTCTTATTTTCTTCTCTTCATATTCGTCTGCCGCTTCTTTTTGGAGCGTACCCTCGAAAATATAGACGAATGGAATTGAGTTTGAGAAAAACCATGTTGCAGACCAATTTTTGCCTGCATTAGATGGTACATTGGTCTCATGTATGGCCTTGAGTAATCAAATGGTGTCATCTAGAACCTTTAGTGAAGCAATAACCACTTTCGGAAGACTGACGTGAAGACCATGAAGCAGTTTGTGGGACAGCGCCAAAGGATAATGAATGGTCGTTGTGCTTCATTATGCTGTCGATAGGATTCCTCATGAAAGTGCACGAACTAATTCTCTTTTATGATGAACTTGGCATAGAGACAGAATATTTTATTCAGTGCTTCGTCATAATGCCATTATCAGATATGACATACGAACACCGACGTCGATTGCTAAAAGCCGATTGCCAGAATGCGGAGTCGCTCAGTCGATTGTTGAAAGCACCACTCCGCAGTAGGTTTTGCGGAACAGGCGTTGGGTGGTTGAAATTAGAGTTAGTCGATATTAAAGTAAGTTGTCGAAAATGTTGAAAACAGCGTACGACCAGCAACAAACAGACTGCAGCTATCCACAAGCTGTGTAATGCGTCTCATTCGACGGTGATCGCATTCATTGTTAATGTAGTGGCATTCATATGTTTAACACAAAAGCTGAATAGGCAAATGAACATAAATAAAGCATTGAACGTGTTGAACAAATATGAGCACCGAATGGCGTGTTTACAATTATTGCATATAAGAGCAACCCATCGAGGATAGTAGGAGAAACGGCGTAATTCAAGTGAAAAATTATCAGTGGAAAATAACGTAATTTTGGAATCTTTTCGATCATTTCCTCGCGTTTATTTACCTCCTTCATGGGGAACTTTTGTTTGGCTTGATTTCAGAGCAGTTAAAAGAAAGCAAATAAAGTTGCGAACGGATTCGCTGCGCCTTTAAGCGAACGACGAAGGAAACCACCGAAATAAATGTATGCGATAAGGTGGCATTCTAATAGTCGGCGTTTTGGCCAAATCGCGTCATGTCTGAAGCAACTCTGCCCGGTGAAAAAGAGCTGTTGTGCAGATCAGTGCAAGTACGGTTGCGGTATTTCAATTGCAACTATGCGCTAAGCTTGTTTCTTGGCGTTTTGAGCAATTAGATGTGCTTGTAGCGATTGCATTCAGGTTTTTTCGTTTACTGATTCATATGTGGTGAGAATCAGTTGGGATCTATGGACAGCTGTGCTAAATCGATAGTGTGCAAAATGCGCAAATTTGCATGCCTATAGAGCGATGAACTCAGCGATTACTTGATGAAGCTGTTTGAAATATGCAAATTCGGTTGTTAAGACAATTGAGAACCGATTCAATATCGGCTCACAAGTTCTGCCGCGTTTTGCAGGCCGATGATTGGTTCATCGGCCAAAGAGTAATGCACTAAGTAATAGACAGTAACCGATAAGCGTATTGATATTATCGGGTGGACAAGCGGAGGCGTGCACAAACAGTTTGGTAACATCATTCTCATGTGCAAAAACTTATCAAAAAGCGGAAAAGGCTTATCATATTTTGTTAATCTAAAGTGGGCACTAATTTAAAAGTATTGAGAATGGAGGAGTGGGCGTTTCAGATGGGCGCATTTCCATTTTGCTATTGTAAACGACGTATGGGGTTGAGCGGAAGGAAAGAAACGAGGATTTGCGTTGAAAGACGCGGAAAATGATGATAGCAGGGAATGGGAAAGCGTCGAACGCGATCGATGGACATTGTGTTCGAGATGCGAGTGGTGCTCTTGGCGTGTTTGCTCGTGAACACCTATGCCGCTTGGTGTCATTTTGTAGGGTAACGGAAATATTTCATTGATTAGGGGGAGGGAGAGGACTTCGTTGGTCGCCCACTTCCCTCTTCCTCGGGGAATTTCAACATCTCCGTGAGCGTTGCTTATTCTTTGCACTCCAAAAATGTTTGATCGTTGCACTATAGATATTATAATATGTTCTATTGCTGCAAGTAATCAACCCGCTGCAATATATTCTTTCGATGTCACTGTTTATGATGAATATCGATGCGCTTTTGAAGAGCGGTTGATCGAACCTTTGGTAATAACCTAATGAAATTAAATAGACGGAAATATTTCAGTTGCAAATCGCCTCGTATAATAAATTTTATCTCCACGCTTTCTCCAATCTCTTCCCGCTGCTTGCTTCATCGTGCCAGTTCATTTGATTGCGTCACTTTTGATTGTTAATGGCTTTAGCTCGTGAGCTATCTTATTTTTGCATCAATTTGTCTATAATTTCACTTAAATTCCAAAACTCTTGTGATATCCCTAAATAATTCGTCTGTTTCAATCAATATTTCTAAAATAATCAACAATTTCTATTAATATCACGCATTATTTTTGTTTCATAGAAACGTTTCTTAATGGCGATATCATTACGAAAAGTTGGATAGCGAACGAATGGAATGTACTTTATATGTGTTATTATTATTTATTATATTCCCCGATGAGAGATCAGAAAGGCGCTCATTTGTAGTGTTCATTAGCATCAAGCTCACCGTTTCTGAGGCGTTCAAATGCGCATATGTTGTTGTGTTTGAATTTTGCTGCAATGCATTGATCGTTATTCCCTTCGGTAATTCATTGCTAGCACATTAATTACGCTCACCTCCGATATTGCTGCTAAAGAAATTTATGAGAAATCAATGAATGCGATTTCCATATTTGAATTAGAGTGATATTGATTGGCAGGAAGGTAAATGAAGGAGCAAATATTAACTGGCTGAGTGATTGCTGTTGGAGTAGACTCGAAACAATTCGCTCTCAATGAGTAGCCAGCGACAGCCGGTTACTGCTAGCGTGCAACATGTCAACACATGGAGGTGTTCGTTGCCAGCACCGATGATCAGTAAGGATGACATCAGCATCTGGAATGTGCTGAAGCAGTCTCTTGGAAGGGTATGTAACCGTACTAAATTATTCATTCAGCTAGCTATTTATTCATGCTTTCGGAGCTTACACGCTTTTTTTTTATTAAGTTGTGGCGTTAATGTTCGTTAGCTATTCCGACGTATTTAATGTTGAGATGGGTAATCTCTATCAACAGATGGAATGCCAATAAATTTTTCATTGCGAGTTCTCAGCTGCTATTTCAGGTTTTTAGGTCTTTTCCAGAATTTTCGGTAATCAGAATTCCGGCTGCGTTGTTTGTTTCTGTCGATTAATTTCCTTGTTTAAAGAAAACTGTTCTCCGAGCCTTTTCCCTTTGAACGATCCCTCTCATCGTTCAGAAGCTGAATAAGAAGCAGTGAAGCTTATGTCATAAATTTAAGGATTTAACACGAATAACGATTCCAATTGTATTCAATGAGCCACTCAGTTTCTTACAAAGGCTTGCCGAATATATGGAATATAGCGAGTTGCTAAAAATGGCAGACCGATGTGGCGATGAGCTCGAGCGATTTGAGGTATCATCTTCATTAGTTCACTCTCTGTCTGTTATTCGATCTCAAAAAATAACTTCTTTCTCGAACGTTAAATGCACTTTATTATTTGTTGTTATCTTTGTAAATAAATTTATAACACTGGGCTGGAGCTGAACGCAGCGACAGCGCAATAAACAATTCGTGCAGGTGTTTGATGTTTCAATGATCAGCCGTAATAGTTCAGAATATTCACCGCTTATGTGTAATATCATACAATTACCGGAAATGATGAACTGCATTTGTCAGCAAGCTGAGAACGTCGTAGGTGAGGGGATTGTGGGATTGGATAACTGCTCGAGGGACTGAATTAGAATTTATGGAGTGAGGCAAAGATATAAGCACGACAGATATCCATTTTGATGGATGCTTGTGCTGTAATGGATGTTTTTGCAGAGGCAATATATACAGCATTCTAATGAACATGTGCTGCGTGTTGTTGGGTTTGAATAGTAGTGCATAAACGCTTATTTCTGTTGGATGAAATGTAGCGGGTGAAATAAAGAAAATACCAAAGATGTTGCTGATTGCTGTGAATTTTTGATATTATGGGATGTAAAAATCCTATAAAGAGGAAAAGTTTGTAGTGATCGGTGATGAGATTTCATTTTTTCGGACCGTAAAGACGAAAGTTGTTTGCGGAATGCATTTCTGCGCTTTCAGAATTCTTTTTTTTTGCTTTTTTTTTTGAAGAAGTTCAGTTTTCAAAGTTCCCAAATTTCTCACATTTAAAGCATTTTTGTCGTCACTCTTTTTCAAATGCGATGCCCAGGTATTGAATTATTCAGATAGTCTGACATGAAGGAAAGTATATTTTCTGAGAGAGATTTCTCACTGAACAATGTGAAATACTGATGAGTGCCATATTCCACCTCCAGCGAGCTTATACACAAAGTTTACAGTATGTGGCCGCATTTGTGATATCAACGCTTGCGTTCAATCACCAACGCTTGTCGAAGCCTTTCAACCCGTTATGGTTCGAGACTTTTGAACTCGATCGGTAGATTCTTCACATTTTATCGAATGAAGACTTCAGCATATAAACTGCAAAACGTATTTCAGTTCAATGCTCAATTTATTTCGTTTTTTTATATATTAATATGCATTAAATATTCTCATCTGTGTAATCAGCAAGCATGCAGATAGTGAGATGAATTGAATGCGATAAAGAATAATTAAAGACCATGAGTCAGTTTATAGCAGTTCAGCCAGTGATGAGTTGCGTCACTGTATCCATTTCGCTCTTTACACAACAACGAACTGCTTAAACAACTTTTTATTACTTATCGACAAACGAGCATCCTTCTATCAGTTGCTAACATCAAACAACTAGTGATATTGTGCTATCGTAACAGAGATATCGTCATCTAATGTTTCATTTTACGGCCATCGATCTGTGCAGATTTTCTTGAGTTTGTGAAAGAGGAGGAGAAGATGTATGATTTTGATACTCTTACCTATACTTTCCCAGTAAAATTCGTACATCCACAGCAGCCATCACGTCATTAGGCCATTATTCAATTTTGACTCGATATCACATTCGTGTGTTCATGTCCGTATGTTTCTCTGTCTATTTGCTGAATTTGATTGAATATTCCCATTGGCGCACATCAAAGCTGTAGCGATGTAATGTCTGTAAATTCATTGCCTACTGTAGATGCGTTCTTTGCTTAGATCTCTTCAAATGACATCTCTTCTGCAAAGATTACGGCGAGGTTGTACAATTTACGGTGCCACAATTACGATTTTAGTGAGCAAATAGTTCGGTGCATAAGAAAAGTGTGCGAAGTCTGGATATTGTTATGTGGTTTAAATATGCAGCAAATTGGTGCGATTATTTAAATTGAGAAGAATATATGAGAGAATTCAATTGACGTGTGTTCTCGCTTGCTGCCTGAATAGTGAATTGTTTTCACAAATTGGAGCAGTGATTTTAATGCGGAGTACTGACTAGAGCCCCTCCCTTTGCCCACATCTGCAAGATTTCCTCGAGTTCTTTCTGATTCACGAGAGGAGTGAGCAGCTTATTTGAATTTGCAGATCGCAAAAAGAGGGATACAGATTTGTGGCCGAACAAGTTAGTCATCATCCACCTGTTTCTGCGTTTCATGTCGGATCGGATATCTACGAATTCTATGGAACAGTATCACCAAAGCTGCGCTTCTGGGGTAGTGCGATCGAAGTGTTACCTGGTGGAGACTTCGTTCTCAAGCTTCTCAGGTGCCAGCTTCGGTTTTTTCGCATTTACTACGATGCAGGAGGAGGTTCTTCTCTAAGGACGGATTGTTGGAAAATGATTTGATGAGGCTTCAATGAAAAGGCCTAGGAGAGGTGCTGCATGGAATAGACCTATAGCGCAATGCAAATATTTTTATGAGCGTAGGAGTAGTTTTCTGTTCGGGAGAGGTCTGCTTGGCCACAGTTTAGTCGAGAATGGGGGACATTAGCGACAAAATCGGGGGATGATATGCGGGGGGAAGGCGGTTTGAATATGAAAACGCTTGACGATATGATCGAAGAATTGCTCGTCGACGCCCACCTTGTTGGGGAATGTATCTCTGCAACGCAGCAATTCCCCACTTTGTCTCGTAGTTGTCTTCACAGTTTTCTGTTGTGCAGCCTTTTCCTTCTCCAGTTCAAGGTAACCGATATTATGTTATTCTTTTCGCGAACTTTTGCAATCTTGTTCATTGATGCGCATAAAATACGTGCAATGAGCACTAGCTGTAACATTGACCAGGTGACGTTATTTCCTTCGTCTTTCTATGTGTTTACCTGCTCGACGTTTTTTCATAAATCATTTAGGTTTGGTGGGAACGCAACACAAAATTTCACCTTTTATTCTTCGATGTGTTCATCCACTGCGAAATGCATTCAATGAGAAAGCAAACCATCCTACTATAAAAGAATGCATATTTGCTCGATAGGAGAAGTATCATTTCCAATTAATTTAGCGCAACACATCTCTTTGAGCATCTTTTGCTGAATGTTTTCATTTGCAGGCATAATGAAACGTATACGTGGAATGCGGTTAATATTTCTGTACATAATATTGTCATGGGGCAAATGTACATGAAGTTGGTGAGCGAATTTCATCGATTATTTCGTAAAGTGATAAGGGGATATCCATAATTGTTTGATTGTAGTAGGGATTTATCAGAAATGACGGACTGCAAGAGATTTATTGGAATGTTCGATAAGATTCTTTTTCATGCTAACAGATAAAGCTCATCCAACATATGGAATCGATGGGATGCAAGTCAGATATGCCTATGGTTGATATTGCACAGAATCGCATAAGAATGTGTTGTTTCATCGCAGTCATTGCTTGGCGTGAGATCTTCTGAAGGACAGCCAAATCCTCTTTCGTGACACTGCCCTAAGAAAGTCACTTCGGCAATTGTTGTGATGTGTGCGCATGCGGCAGCTAATCGTTCGCGCAAGAATTGCTACTTTGTTTGTGTATTTGAGTATGGGATTTCATTCGAACACAGCGATTGTTTAAGGAACAAATATTAGAGATACTTCCGTGAACACTAGCGCAATATCGCTGCATCACTTAAACTTGCTGTTTTCACTAGTATTCAAGTAATAATGAAGTTGTATTTCTTATAATTTGTTTTGGAAGACCGACCGCTTAAGCAAATCCACAATTAAAATTTCGTTTCTAAATACGTCGGACTGATTTAGAAAGAATTTTGATGGTAAATTTATGAGGCATGAAATTCGAATAGATTACGAGCTGGTGAACAAGGTGACGAAATGTGGATTAAAGGGGTCATTCATTGTGTAGATTCCCCCATTAAGCAGCCTTACGTTGTAATTTTTGTTGTTAATGACTTGAAATCACCGTACACAAATATTTGAAAATTTCACTAATGTGTTGCGGTGTCTAATTTGCATTAACTGACTGATAAAAACATTGCTGAAGTTTATAACCTCATGAGGTATTATTCGAAAGTGTACTCTATGATCACCTTTTGGGACACCATTACGGATTCGAATATTAAACAGCAACTTTCATCGGTGCGTCCACCTCGCCGTTCGTTTTTTATGGCAACAATAAAATCACATATGCGTTCCCTTTCATTCATAATTGCGTTGTTGTTTAGGTGGGCCGATTATGCATCAAATGCGATTCTGGCAAAGTGTTTCAAATCGATTTTAAACAAGGAGGCAATGGTTCGCCAGCTCATAATGCTTTTATCGAAGGGCGCCTTTGTAATTCGTTCGTTTCTTCCCTTTCAAATCACTTCCTCTCACCCATTATCCTTTCCGTTTGTTAAGCGATGACGTCATTTCAAAGTCTTATCATCTTCAGCATATCTCTATCTCGAGACAACAGTGAAAGGGAGAAGGGGGGATGCGTATTATTCAAGAAAGCAGGAAAAATTGGTGGTTTCAACTATTCCGATAAGCACATTTTACTGAGAGAAGTAGCCAATCGGGATCATCGTTCTGTAAAACTTCCTCATTTTCGAATGCTTTGAGGGGACTGCGCTTCTCACCAACGAATTGGGGGGTCTCGCGACGACGAATCAAGACGATCGATTTTTCATCGCCTTCGAATAACTGTGCTCATTTTCTCGCTGTTAGAGATGTTGATAAATAACGCACGAAAAAGAGCAAAAGACCGATAGGCCGAATATTTGTAAAAGGACGCTGAAGCTAAAGGCCGGTATTGGTATAGTGTGCGGAGAAAGTGCATCAGTGAAAGATGTTTTCTATACCTATAGAACTTTGACCGAAGGTGAGGGCATTAGTTTCTTCTTAGTAAGTCGACAGATTCGAGAAGAAAGCTTGTTTTGCATTGGTTAAATACTCCTCGACTTGGTCTGTTGTTTTACCGCAGAAGTGATCTGTTCGTTCGATCATCCCTCGATAGATGCATCTCGATCTGCCAGATCTTTAGAACAGCAAATTGTTCGAGCGATGAATACGCTAACTTTCAAAAGAACAACCCGGACTGCACGAATCTTTAGAACTTTGCAGAAGTGAAAATTTGGTTTATCATTTAAGCGGATTGTCATTAGAGCGAAGTGCATCTGCCCATCTACTCATATCAACGGGAAAACCCATCTTCGATGTATCCCTTAAAGGACATCTTATTGGGAGGGACGGAAAGTAGTTCCGACGCTTAATTTTTCACTTCGACGCCGCATTCGTTGACTGATCGATCTTTCGCACAAAAGACTTTTTGCTGTTGTCATTCGAGCTAATGACGCTCTGCTTCGCTGTTTCGGCAAATCGTTTTCGTACAATAAGCCGCTTTGTTGATCGCTGTTTTCCAAAATGAGTGATTCGACGTGTGTCCTTTCGCTTTTTCGTTTACTTAGAAGGGCGAAAGAAACAATCGTAAATTCCGTTTCCTCTCAGTTTTGCACAAAAACTATTTGGCATGTTGAGTGCCTTGTTTATCGTCAGATTCTTTCCTTATTTCATCATCGCTTTCGACTGATGAAATGACACAAAGTCTTAAATAACAATACTCGAACCATCTCTCCGTACATCGAAAACTGGTTAAATAAGACAAAATCAAGGAAACGATGAACTTTTAAGTCTTTAAGATTTCAGCTTCAATTACTAGCAGCGAGTGAAGCGAGTACGTAAAAGTCTGTTAAAAAATTTAACCACTGCAGAATTCGTTCGTATATGCGAGAAGAGTGAAAGTAATTTGGAAAATAAGCATTTTGCGCAGCGAACACTTGAAGCCCTTAATATCATATCTATGCTCATTCAGCATAAAGATGCACACTTGTTGCGGAAATATACAATTCTTATTCTCTTTCACTGTGAAATTAGCTCTTGTTTGCACCTTGATCTAGGCATAAACATATCTTCTGCTCTTGGCCATAAAAATTTCAACGGAATTCCAATTTGCATCACAGAATTGAGGGGTTGCGTTCTTTTTTTTCACTCAAGTTAGTAACTCCTCTCTCGAATTCCAAAGGTTCACTTTTTACACAACTATTTTGTCTAAATCTGTAGTTCCTCTGCTTCATTGAAGTCTTTCATCGGACGACCGTTGATGCTGACTATTGTTGCTGAGTTGTTTCTCATGGTTCATCGATTCAGTTTTTAGAGAGAGGACACTGAGGGCAGCCTATGGTAATTGGGCTGCATTGTTTGCCACGTGCAATGAGAAGAACTTCAGAGAAAAATATGCCGAATGGGTGGAAGCGAATAAAACGGCCTTCGATAACGAAACATCTGCAGAGGTCAGTTTTCGTCTGTAAAGATGAATTTGCATCCGATGTATGCAAGCAGTAGATATCCGCTTAATCAAGTGAGCAGCTATGTAGCTGTTCGGCCTTATGTGATGCTGAAAGAAGTGATGAAGTGAAACTATATTGGCGAAGTAAAAACGTTCACCTGTCTCATATGATTGAACTTGAGCTATAGAGCTTAAACGACTCTTGCTATGTGCATATATGCCTCTTTTTCAAAACGAGAGATCACCACTGTTTCATTTAAAATACGGATTACCTCGTCTCTCCTTTTTTTCCTTCCAACTCAGGTGCTGTTTGATTCCAATTTATGTTTGATCTTGTCTGGAAACGATCGAGATGAGCAAGTTTATTTTTGTAATTGCGATCGGAAAATACAGTTTTTGATTTTCTAACAAGAGAATTGTATAAACTGTTTTGCTTTGCCTTCCGAGTTGAAAAACGGCCAAATCACGGCAGGCATCACATCGCTGCATTAAAAACGACCGCACTTCATGGGCAGTCCATTAACGCACAACTGTTGGGTTTTTTCTGTGCTCCTCTCCAGTGGCATTGTATCAGTACTTTTGCCGGATCATGCATGCACCGGTGTGAGAATACGCCTAAAAGGCTCGTCACATTTGTTTTTTTTTTGCCATCTTCCTATGCATTCCGAATGGTTCATTTATGCTGTATAGATAGTATAAATGAAAAGGTATAATTAGGCACATCGTAAAGTTGGTACAGCTTGACAATAGCTATGCGTTGCAAGGGTAATCCTTGTAAAGGTGTAAGTAGCCGGCTTCTCGTCAGTGCATTGTAGTGGATGAATTCGAGTTCCTTCAATTCTGATGTATAACTTGAGGGTGTTTGGCATTGAGGTCGGGAAATGTTTATAAACGTGTAGAAGATTCCTGTTGTATTAAAGGTATCAGTGCCGTTAATCGAAGGCTCGAAACTTCTTTGGAAGTCGCGACCGCGACCATTGAATTCAGCAGAGGTTGGTGTCACAATTTTAACTCTTTTGCCTGACAGTTTTTTACTCCAACAACCGCTTACATTGCTCACTCGACGTATCTGTACTGAGCTAGAGCTTAAAGGCGCAAATAATAGGCATATGGGCGAAGAAAATAGGCCGTATCTTGTTATAATATAGAGAGCGGATATTTAACGTTCCCTATGGTATCTTCCACCTCCCCTTGTCCTTCCTCAGGAATGGTGGTCACCAGAAGCCATGGAACGAACGCTGACGCAAGTAGTTATGATGTTGATAGGCGGACACATACGTAAGAATATAAAAGAACAATCGAAAAGTGAGCGAAAAACTACAACGCGATGTCTCTCAATCAGAGTGCATTGGCGTGTGTGTGCCGTTCCAACACTATGGTGGTGTTAGATGAGACGATGTATGAAGGGAGTGGAAGAAGCAAAAATATAACGAAGTACGAAGCGTGTGCGACACTTCGTTTCATCTGAATAACGTTCCACTGTTTCGTTCGTTGCAACCTGTGCCGTTCCTTTTATCGTTTAGATGTTCGCATTCAGATACGCACAACTGCATAACACCTCAGTGACAACATATTTTTGGTGTCGTTGGGATTTTAAATGCCGAATCACTGCATTCTTTGGATTTTTGAAAGTTTATTGCGGGAATAATTTTTCGCCTGCGAAAATTTCCATTTCACAAGCGAATATTTTCTTGTGATTAGGTGTATTCTTGCATGAAGATTTCGCAAATGCTTATGTCTCCATCGGGAAAATCCCCACGTGCGAAATTCTCTCATCCTCTTATTAAATGGGATGCGAACAATGCATTCATATGATCAGAAGGCGNATGGGATGCGAGCAATGCATTCATATGATCAGAAGGCGGAAACTAACTTCAAGTTACACAGGTATCCTCGATCATGACTACAGGGACCGAAAAAAAACTGGGAAGCGACCAGGAAAAGAATAAGGATGAGGTAGTTGTGACGAATTGCGCTAGATATTAACTTGCTACTGTGAGAGTGATGCGTAGTTGGAGTGCGTTTCGAATTAGCTTTTACGTTTCCTAGGCCAATTTATGGTCGTACGTGAGCGGTAGCCGGTGGTCGTAATTGAGGTATCTCCTTTGCTGTTGCATTTTGNTATCTCCTTTGCTGCATCGTGTTCGAAGCTGCTTTCATATCATCCCGAAGGTTGCATTTTGCTGGAAGGCGTTTACTCTGTAGAATAATTTTTCTGGCATACCGTTTGGACGTATCGGACAATTTGTGAATGTAGGTATCGCTATCGAGCATCCTTTCGCAAAAACCTCTGAGAAACTCTGACTTCTCACGAAAATTTCATACGACTATAGAGGAATTGTATGGAAGCCATTCAGATCTACAATTTTACCTCGTTCACTTTGCTGCTGAACGATCCGGATGGAGTAAAAGACTATCTCCCGCGGACTGACAGCCGTCTGCGTCCCGACATGAGGTTACTTGAAATGGGTCAATTCGGTAAGACACTTTTTTATTGTGACTGAATGTTGATAAGACTTCAATGAAATCGGTCAGTTCAAGTAGTAAATGTTCCTGTTCATGAATTGTAGTTTAATAAATTGTGTATAACGTGTAGGATAATCTCTGTAGTTTTATTTGTCCTTGAAGACTTTTTCCTTTATTGGCTATTCCGTGAAAGCATTTGCTTCTACCATTCACGCGAACATCCAGTTCGTGACACAGAAAGTCGTACTTGTGAGATTTCGAAGGAGTACTGGAACAGGCGTTTCTACCTTGCAGTTAGTGCATCGCTTACTAGCTATGTCTTACCAAAATCGGGGTGTCGGCAGATTGCCCTCTCTGACACGTATTGGAGTTCACTTACGTGGCTGTCACTTTAATGGGTGAATATTTTGTCGTGGTGTGATGTGCGTTGCCAACGATCACATAATTTGCAGTGCGTGTGTTATATGCGTTATGCTTTAGGCTGCATGATCGGACCGTCCAAGCGTATTTGCCTTCTTTTGCAATAGCCCTTTATAAGCCATCTCAAATTCTAACTGAAAAAAGTCCTCCTCACGACGTATTAACCTGATCACTTCGTACCTTTCCACGAACTGTATACGCGAAGAAATTTGCTATTTTGCAAAACGTGTAAAGTACATTAAAGCAAGTCATGTAAAGCTAGTCGTGCATATTTGCCCCTAGAATATGAATCAGTGATTTTTAGTGGTGCGTAGGAGTGATAAGCTCGTAGTTTCAGATGAGGCTGCAAAAGAGAAAGAACGACTTGAAGTGAAACAACGACAAGCTCGAGCTCTTCAGAAGAAACAAAAGCTAGAAAAAAAGCCGAGGTATTCGCACTTTCTCATCGTTATCTCATAGTGAATTATATGTTTCTTCAGTGCAACTAAGTTATTCTCAACTGAAAACGCAAGTGAATGGCATCTCGTCAGTTTCTGCTTAATTATTACTGCAGTTCGAAGCAGAGTACCACACCACTTATACTCAGCATTATTTGGCCTTCTTCTTTGAGGTAAGCTCGGTGACTACTAGAGGTTAATCTCTCTGTCGGTAATATTTCGCCCTAACCATGCTAAGAGACGAAGCAGCGAATAATCGGCTTGCTATGAACAGTCCTTGTATCTCGACCTTATCGAGCACAACTTGCATGAATTTGCATATCAGATATATTACCGTTGTTGACAGCAAATAACACTTGCTATAAATATATGTCACCCGTATTGGAGTCATCTGTACGACACACAATCGGTAGAAAACATATTACTCGAATGTTGTAAGCGGACATCAACATTGCAGCGTTACAGAATCACTTAATTCGCTGACGGAGTCGGTGAAATATACATAGTTAGATGAAAGAGAGTGTGATAAGAAATAGGAGATCCTGTTATTGCATGGTAGGTCCTCCTCCCTCCTTCCCCTTCCCCCTCCCCCCTCCTCTTGAAAGAGGCATCAGTCGGATTTGAAATTACCGCAGTCATTTGAAAGTAAAGAATAATTCATTGTTTTTCATTGAGATGGTTCAATGCTGAGAAATCGATCGATGGTCCGGCATGGATTTTCAATTGGCGTTACTGGTCTCGTGAATATGAGCATTGTGAAGACATTTTCTGATTGTTTGGGCATTTGATCGGCCGTATTGCAATTGAGCCGCGCAATTTGAGATGCCATGACTGCGTCGAGTGTATTGCCCGCCAGCACACAGCAATAACTTTGCACAGCAATACTCTTGTGCTTATGAACGAACGAGTTATTCGCGTCTTGTGGTCTTTACCTATGGAATGACATGGCCGTGTTGTGTGCACATATGTCAACGTTTGAGCCACACAAACCGGCGTAAAATATGAGCGGCTGTATCGTGTCAGTTTTTTCCATGGATGGTTCGGCCAAAAAGCATGCCTATATTGGATGTCGTTTCACGGTGTAGGCATATATCCTGATTGATATCTAAACCCTGAGACCCGCGTTAGGATGCGTACATTAGCGCTACCGGATGTTTTCTGGAGAGGTAGATGTGCCATGTGGTGCCTGTGCATGGAACGGAATTTGTTGGCAAACATCGGAAGGAAGGGGATCAATTTAATTGGAAGTGCAGTTGATGCGTAATTAACGTCACTTTGAAAACGCGTTCCTTCCAAGCTCACAAGAGATTAAAGCCAGAAGTACACGCTGTGATGCGTAGAGGATTTCCTGATTCGACCTTACCCTATCTAAAAGCATCCTTTGACGTTCTCAAGCTATCCAGCGCTACATCTAACCGGAAACGTCTGATCGAGTGTGTGATATGTCGTGTGGCACAAACGGTTGCATCGTAAGTGGATGTGCTCATACGCATAGCCAAGACATCCGCTCACAAAAATGGTCGCATCCACGCTTTAACGCCTTTATTTTCAACGTAATTTCCCCATGGCGCATATCCCCGCATCGTATTTCACTCGTTGCCAGGAACCCCACTGCCCCACTACCACTTTGTAGCTTCGAGCAATGCGGACGGGGTTCGCACACTCAGATAACGCTCATCTCATATTAAAATCACCACGGCGCAACTGTCATCTCTCGAAATAAGACCTTATCTATGCAACAACAAAGCTTTCACTGCACCACCCTCCACACATGAATATACGACGTCACAATTTATTCGGTGTTCGTTATGACGAAACTGTCCACCCTTAAAAGTTTAGTGTCATATTTGCGCAGCAATAAAGCATACCAGCACGAATGTTCGCAGCTAATAGAGGTTAGGCTTATGGAACTCGCCTATATGTATAGCAAAACACTGGCGCAAGTGACTGTGTTCAAAACGCACTACATACGGCGTTGGGCAGTGCATGGCTGAAATGTACGCTGTGACTTGAATGTGCGGTGCCTGGCTCAGTTATAATGCGGCGATTCTTTGCCGTTATCGGTAACGACACCTCGTCTTCACTTGTGTGTGTTTGTTGGTACAAAGGCACAGTTCGCGTATATCACTGTCACTTAATTGCTTTATCAGCTGTGATCACAATGGCAATACCCTTCTTTTACACTTATTGTATTCAGCAAAGTTTTGTTCTCAATTGTGCCAGAAATAAAACCTCTTCTGAACTCTTCAGCTTGTTTTATCACACAAACATACAGCGGATGTGTTGAAGAATCAACAGCTATCATTTAAAGTAATGTGTCATTTGAAAATTGCGGGATGCACAAAGTGATAATGCACTCGTCGTGACGTAATCAGATTCTTATCTAAAGATGAGTCACTGGATCTGTGCGTAGCAAATTTAATATAAACCTGCGACATATACCACATCTTATAAATATCTGTATCGGCGATTGTTCACTGATGGCTCACTTCGTCCCGATTTAGTTTGCAGTGAATTGCTGCTAACATTCCGTCACAAAATGGGGATATTGATAGTACTTTTTGGTCTTTGAGGTATTAGATTAGATTGATTTTCAAGATACAAAGTAAGTCAGTGTTATGGGATACAGCGTAGTTAAGGCAACGACAACCACACAATTCCATCGAGAATTGATTGAAGTTGAGTGTTAATGATTTGATAGAGAAGCTGAATATTGTTGCATGGGATTTGCAATAATCATTACACACAGCAGCACAGGATAGTTTCGGTTGTTGTGGTTCAACACGGAATTTCACCATGAAGGAGTGTTCTCAGACAGTGAGTTTCTCTGACACTAACACTCGCACAATCACTTTGAACTCTACTCAGTCACTCATTCATTTAATAGTTACCTGGACACACCTGAGAGGTGGCGCACACCAAATGAGCCTATAAGATTCTACTAAGTTTGGCCTCGGTTGGTTATTTTTGGCAACTGATTATTGAAACAACACACAGACCATTCAGTCAACAGTTCTATTCACGGATAATTAGAAGCACACAAAAATGCATTAAAAGAGGCATTTGGGGTTTCATGGAGGGGGTGGACTGGTAACACGAAATAGTTGTTGATTTATGTGACAATCAGAAGCAGTCAGAAGCCGATAAAGCCGTGCAAATTATCCAATACAAGATTATCCTTCTACTCACCTCCTCCTCTCTAGGGGCGTACATATTCTTTTTCTTTGTTATGAGAAAGGTAACAATATTCACGATCCTTTCAAAATGGTTTTGATCCTGAAGATTTGTTGCCAGAGTTCTCCACTTCCAAGTATAAGTCAGGCACGGTGAAATCTTACCGTCGTTCCAGAGAAAAATCGAGGTTGCGACGATCATCCACCGTAAACTTTGCTCACGGTCTCCGCCGACGTCGATAACACTGCTTTAAAGTATTTGATTATGAGCAGAGCAGAAAGTGGTTTATTTTGGAGGTCCGACTTTGCCGTTAAAATATATTTTTCAGAACATTTCCGCTCAAATAATGCTAGCATGTTCCCTTGCTCAGCTGCTGACATTCAGAATCTCGATTTCCGGCGACTCATTAACTCATAACAACTCATAGTTGTCGTATATTGAGAAGTACTCATCTATACCCTTTTGCTGAGCATTCTGAATTGTTTCTGTCTAGGGTAACTATCGTTCAATTTTAAATGTCACTCGTCACTGTGTGGATAACGTTGAAAGTTCTCTATATCGCTAACGTTAGAAGACCGTCTGCTTACAATCTTTTGCTCATTATTAGAGTTCTTTCAAATGCAAATGGTTCGTTGCAAATGAATTCACGTGCTTTTAGGAATTATGTTGATTCCTTCACTCAATAGATATTTGAAATTATTTAAATCTGAGGTAATATTGGCTTAGTTGCCGCACTCAGTGCAACATTCCATCGTCATAACCGCATTATTTAAATGTTCACTCTTTGAAATCATAGAGTGTTAAACCCTCAATAGCTGCTGACCAAACGTGCAATTCGCTCATGGAAACTGTAACTTTGGTTGGTCTTATATAGAACATTGGCAGTGATGCTCTTCTCAGTTATTTAATTAAGGCTGCTTTATCATTAATCAGCTATCTAATTTA
The DNA here is from genome assembly GCA_022844705.1 of Toxascaris leonina. Taxonomy (NCBI): domain Eukaryota; kingdom Metazoa; phylum Nematoda; class Chromadorea; order Rhabditida; family Ascarididae; genus Toxascaris; species Toxascaris leonina. The sequence goes on from JAARMF010001841.1 coordinate 32,566, forward strand.
AGGTTTATTCAATTTGGAAACGAAAGTGAACTTTCCTAAAAACAGGACCTTAAGAAGACCACTTCGATATTTACTGATTGACTATCTTCTTGAAAGTGGCCGAAACGTTTCTCTTTCAGTTGTCAGTGGGTATTTTTCCATTTTGTATCCCAGATTAATACTGCGGTTGATTAATTTCTCGAATCAATCTTTTTATGAAACATTCTTTACAACTTTTAAAACTCGACTTCTTCTTATTCGTTTTTCCTGCATCATTTGTTGGAGAATAAATTCTTTCATATACTGCACTCTTTCATATATAATTTACGAGAATAATTTCAGTCATTAAGATAAACTGCTTGAAATTATTCGCCATAATACCTGTAACAGTACCGTTCCATTGAGACCACGGCTACGACTGAAATTTTAGATGACTGCTTCACCTCATCGGCACAAGACGATGATGATCTTGCTGCGAAACTACGACGGTTGTCACCTCGAGCGATCGCTGAGGTTTCGATGATTTCATTATCGAATTGCTCGCTGCATTGTTCAGTTGTGCCAGCGACAATGCAATGCACTTGTATCTCTGATGCACTGAAAGCATTTGTCTCACATCGCTGTCTAAGTCTAAAAGTATTCGAATAAAATGCTTTATAGGCTCTATTCCAAATTACATAACACCTTTTCTGATTGCATCACAGTCCTCGCCTAACATTCTTGTGTCCTTCATCAGAATTGCCTATCGTGTTGCTCATTTACAGCCGGGAAGATTGAAGCAGAATGCACCACACAAGTGTTTCGAATTGTTCCGTTCATTTCCTCACACTTTTAAATCTCAAAAGCATACTGCGAGATCAAATTTCTGCCGTTTCAATCTCTTACGGCCTGGAAATAATACCGCAGATTGCCGCACGCTTCGAGACTTCGAGACCTATGGACATCCAACCGAAATCTTCCCGTTTGCTTCGAATTGCTCAACTTCTTGTAAAAGAAGCGGCTGTTATATAGATTGAATACCATGGTTAGTAATGAGTGCGGTTTCCAAAGTGTCGTTATATATCGTCGTAGTCGGGCTACGACAAGAGTGCCTTTATCTCAGCGACTCCGCCAATTGTTGATTCCATCTTTCAATGATTCTCCGCTTGTTCATCGTGATATCTGCTATGATTTTATTAGCGTTTCATTCCTTGAAGTTCCTTTCATCTTCTCTTAATTCATTCTGCAATAATTTTTGACCTCAAGTTGGTGCTAAATAAACTGTGCCGTGCAGTGGCGTTGCCGTTGTTTCTAAAAGCCCAACCTTCAATACCTCTAGTTGTCAGGCTGTTCGGCGCTATACGGAAATTGGAGGCTCTGTGCATTTATTCGTTCTTTCTTCAGCCTTACAGGAAGACGATGCAATATTCAAATTATGCTTACCATCGACGCCCCTCATGGTATAATGTACTGAAGTAAGGTAATAAGAGCGTTCACTATGCCACTCATTAGTGTAACAAATTAGGGCGATTTTAAAACGCCACTGAAAAGGGCAATTTTGCAGGAAATACTGCTGAGTTGGCATTGCTTCTTGTTTCATCGATGGACATTAGTGGTGCGTTTACATCCATCAGGGTCCTGTCAAGCTGCTCTCATCTACGTAGTACTAAAATGATATTCACGCGCCATTGCAAACCATATAGATGGTATAAGCATGATTCTCCAATCTGTGCGCATTTACTGATCTCTTCAGAGATCGACCTTACTGCAAACTCTTTAAGACATATTTCCACTGAACATCTTATGATGTTATTTTGCAGGCAGAACTAGTGACCCACAAGAAAATATCACACAAGGTACTGCACTCTTCGAAGCGACTACTTGTCCTAGCAGGAAAGCAATAGACATTTTCAAGGACGTACTAAACTTCAGATCTATTCTCGATGTTGCTGAAGTGAGGTTTTTTATTTGTTACTCGTGGTGTTGGAGCACAACGTATGTTCTGTGCCGTATCACTGAATTAACGTTAATTCGGTGACACGGTGACACGGTAATCATCACCATATCTTTGATTACAATAAAGGAAACATGGCACCACATATCCAGTAGAATAACTATAGACGGGAGCCATAATATATGAGTATAATACATACTCAGATATAAACATTGCACATAACGATGCGTTTAAAAATCAATAGAGATTGATGAAAGCAAGTACCAGTGATCATAAATAACATGCATTTACGAATGCAAAATGGA
>JAARMF010001842.1:0-12124 GCA_022844705.1 Toxascaris leonina
GTCTTTATTTACGATAGGCGTGGTTCGATAAACCGTTTTCACCAAAATATGTGGGAAAGTACTAAATTGGCAATATGTTGAAAGCATTCAGTTGACTTCCACGTTGGGGATGTTTGTTATATTTGTCTATCCATTTGTCCTATAATTTCCTTTTATACGACAATTAGCTTGAAACGAATATAACCAAGCATGCAAACCGCAGAAACTAGTGTTGGATGGAATATAGGTCATTCACGGAGAAATTTTCGAGGGCGTTGTCCTGTGGAAGACAACAAAAACAGTTTCCAGCTGTTTCTTTTATTCTATGCTCTCAAAAGAAAAGCGTCGTTGCGGTCATTACTGAAGCTGACCTCTGGGAAGAGAGCGCGGTACGAGGCAAAGAAAAGTGCCGTTTGTAGTGTAAGCTTGTTCCAAAAAGAAGAGTTGTGCAAAGCTCTTTCCTGAATTACAAAATTGACTACAGCTTTTCTTTCAGTTTATGCAGAAGCTAGTTGAAAGGAAATTCGTTAAGAAGTTTCGAAGAAATTAGACTTCAAACATCGGAGCTCAGAACTTGTCTCGAAGGATTCTGTTACCTTCTTCCCAGTCGTAGAGAGAACTGTTCGCTTGCAGAAAATAACAATACTTCCTCCTCTCACTCGAAGAAATGTTCATTTTAGACGCCTATTTGTATAACATGATCGTCAGTGAAGCGTTTCTTTTAAAAAGACTTTTCATCATAAGGTGGAAATAAGGCCAAGAAGAGAGAACTCTAAGCTGCCACGCCTTCGTTGTATGAAAAGAGAATTGAGAAACACGCACACTGTTAACATTCGGACACTGAAATGTTGTCAAGTGATATCGCAGTCCTTGTGCGCACACTCGAATTTGCGAAACATGGGCATCGATGATCTTGTAGCGGAAGAGCTCATGCCTGGGCGTTATGTATCGGGTACGGCATGATCATCGGTCGGCAGATGCTTTTTTTGGTAGCAATATTTTGCGCCAGCAATGTTCATTTTGGCTTTGGCAATTTAGCAGTCTTTTTTGTGAGCGTCCAACTGTCATCCTATCGAGTGGTTATCGACGAGTGAAAGGCTGGCAACGGGAAGTTGCTAACTGTGTACAGCATCTTTGTTGGACACACTGTTTTTCAGTTGGAAATAAATTTAAGCGGGCGGTTTATGCAGTTTTGAGCAACAGCTAGGGCTTTGAATTGAAAACGCCATTCTACAACTCATTCTTACACCTATTCTTAAGCTTGTGAATAGTCTTTGAGCTTTTTGGAATCCTTTTCTGGACCGTTTTCTTCTGTAAAATTTACACTCACTTTGAGCCAGCATTCGTTTAGATGAATGGGGAATAGCAGACAGTCGATTAACTTCATTTCTACGCTATCCACGTTTGCATTTCGTAGCCATGCGAAATGGTTTTGCCTGACAAGTTATCATCCTTCAAGCGGCATGTAGGTCACTATAATCTCTCGTATGTGTGCACTACGTGGCGGTTGCAACTGCCTCTAACTACATAATTTTTGCATTTTCGCGGGGCTGCAGTCTTCATGGTCTCTTGTTTTTCCTTCTTTTTACGCCATTAAAGTCAATAATATCCATTGTTTATAGCGAAATAAAGATATGTTTGTTTTATGGAGATGGGAGTAAATGTGTGTTCTTCGGTGCGGAACTAAGCTGCTATGAAAACATCAGCAACGTTCACTCAACTTGAACTCGGCGAGTGCCATCATTGACAGCCTGTACCGTTTTTGCGCTTGTCTGTGGCAGTTTTCTATGTGAGCCATTCAGGCTCTTTCTCAATAAAATCGAAAACATGGTGAGCCGTTCAGGCTCTTTCTCTGCTATTGTGGTGGAAGGAGGCACCCTTCATTGCAATCATCTAGGTCCATACCACGTTTTCGATTTTATTGCCTATAGTCTTACAGTGTCAACAATTTAGTTTCATTCACATCAAGGCTGATTTTATTCTCGATGGTGCGAGGTATGGAGGAGTGAACTATGCCAGTGCGGTCGTGAGTAGTAAATTGTTTGTGTTAATTATGAACCAAATCCGCATTCTCTTAGGGGTGTCGGCCATTCTTCTGTTAACTGTTGACACAATTTCGATACGCGTTTGTTGCCTGATATCGATCGGGGAGTATTTTTGCTTTGATCTGCAGGAGTTGATTATACACATCGAGTATATCTAAAAGGCAATCGAGCCAAAGTTGGCATGAGTGGCACCAGACCGGATCGAAGCTATTTTCTGAGCCATGCGTGTCTGGTGGTTTACTGCAGTGCTGGGAACTCTACGCAATCGTGTTCGGGCGAAAAACAGGTTGCATAATTTCCACTTTTCAGATACTGTTGGAAGTGTTATTCCATAGGCGGAATTATGTCTGCAACTTCGAATAACGAATCCTCCAAGGTTTGATTTCATTGCTCTTTTAATTGTGTCCCTTCAGAATTATATATTCCTTAAACGATGAGGACCCCTTTCAAATTATCGATGGGCGAAATTCTAGCTGGATGATGTATAATCACAGAGTAACACAAACAGCGCAAAGTTACTCTACTGACTGCAGTCGTCTCTCCAACTGCGGTTGAGGTTCCAATAGGTTTCCTCAAAGCTCAGCACACCGCTACCAATTAGAAGAATACACTTTTCGAAGTAGGCGGATGAAAGCGAAACTTGATGGCCTGCTTTTAGAAGTAAATTAGCTAAAACATGAAATAATCTCGTGGTCATCAAATAGCCTACATTCCAGCAGTCAGGTGTGATGATTCAAGCTTCCGAAAGGCAGATAGATGGACACTGGCACAGACATAGACACAGACGAGATGTTGCTACGACGCAGGTTTGCACATGCATATTCGCAGGGATTGCTTTGTGAAATCTGAAAATAAGGAGAACACGTTCTATAATGCATTTCCCCATAAAACTCGTCAACTGTACGGAGCTTAAGAAAAAGCCAACGAGTGTTGGTGTTCGCATATGGCCAATTTTGAATTATGCAAACTACTCGCAAAACCACAAGGGAACAACAACTCCAACGGTTGTAGTACTGTAGAATCTAGACACACTTCACACAGAATGAGTATCACGGTGAGCATCCGATAGGATTTACTATAACTAAAAGGTTGTTGCATATTCCTTGTCATGTCGCATACGTGGTAGATGTGACACATAATTTGTATACTGTTTACGGAATGCTAAACCCGCAATGTTGATGTATGTGACTTGAGTTAATTCCTCGTCCACAGTGTGATGTGATTCGCCACATCTGCGCACATTACTACCCGCACAGTGTTCATATTTTATGAACATCGGATTGACGCTTCTTCCGATGGTTGCGATTAATTACCCCTAATCGAAATGATACCAGATGCTGACCTTAACGGGTTTCTTTTTTCTTGGGCATGCGCATCATATCCTCAGCCGTGACAGTTGCATTGCACCGNNNAGATCGATTTCACGCAATGAGGATTCGCTTCAGGGATGGAAAGTATGGAAAACGGAAGTAATTAACGTTTTCCCCGTCCGCTGTCCTCAGGCGAAGTGCTGACTGTGGCATCATATCTTTAGCCGAGAATTGATATGTTGTGTGCGGAAGCCATGCAAATATGGGTACATTCTGCATCCAGATATGACTAGTGGAATAGCTAGCAGCCATTCCTACACCTAGTGGACTCAACTTTCCAACACGAACCGTATGCCCAACACCAATTAATTTAAGCTTTTTCCGTGCTTCTATTATTGTGGCAGTTTTTAACTGATTGCTTATTGAGGTGCTGTGTGAACTTGGCTTCGGCATGGGTCGCGTCACTCGAAACAAACTGAAGAAATTCTTGGAGGGCTCTCCTTATCCAGCCACGAAGATTACTTCATCGAGAGCCTCGGAATCTGATCATGATGGCGATATTGAAAAGGTGCTTTTCACGCGTTTCTCTGCTTTCGTGTTTATTACTATCTTGATGTGAATGAGATAGTCGGAAGATCGTGGACATTCTCCATTGACGGTGCCTTTTTTCTTGCAGTCTTTCATTCCACCCCTGAAATGGGCGCTCGACTCAATATTGGTTTTCGTTATCCGCTCTAATAAAACAAAACGAGGAAGTCTTTTAGAGCGTCTTCACGTCTCATTTGTCTATCTTTTTCACTTGAGCAAGCATCATTATTTCGCTTTGTGAAAAAAAAGAGAAATATCTTTTTGAGAAGCGCGAGACATCGTTCATCAAACCGATGCTGTACAATGATGAACAGTGTGTTTAATTAAAGTCCTTCTCAGCAAAGTGGCGAGGAGGATGAATGTATGCCTGTGGTGGACACGGTGGAAGTAGATGATGGTAAGGATGGCGAGAAACTTCACGACGGATTGAACCTGGATGGGATAGTGACAACGATGTCTGATGTTGAGGTAAGTGCTGTGAAATGCCCACTTTGTCACAGCGTGCAACGTCACTATTTTACCGTTATGCTGTATTCGATCTCCTCTCTGTTTTCGGCTGCTTTGTTCTGCTTCATTTCTGTGGACATTCTTTTCTTTATGCAACGATTTCCAATGGTTGCTTATGAGGACGTATTGCTTGAATTGTGGTTTGTATGAGAATGACTTCATTTTGGATCGTTGAAAATTATGATCGGAAGTTTTGTTCACCCATAGAGATTAGTATATGTCTTCTAGTCACATATGTGCATCCCTCTTCCCTGATTCCAGTGAGTTGTTTTCGGTGGTCTTTTTTGCCCTTTTCCGCCAAATTTTGTAAAGTGCTGATTTCTGTAACTGACTTCTTCATCACTAATAGCCTTTATTTATTCATTAAGTGTCTTGAAGCCAAGCAAATTGACGAATAAAGGGGAAGGTGATTTGTATAAGTGGTTGTACTATCTTCTCGAGCGGTAGCTTACTATGCTTGAATTTGAATGGTAAGGTTACTTTACAATCTGCACCCAACGCTGTTATTAAGAAAAGAGGGAATGATGTTGAATTCGAAGCGGCGTTAGCGCAAACGCCTCATCACTATTTGGAGCTTCGCTCATATGGTCATTCCTCCTAGCAGCTCTGCTTAAGTTCATATTCTCTCTGCTTTGGTTGACTGTTAATGCGCTTTCCGAGCTGAAGAACCTGTTGAGCATGGGTTGCTGAATTGCTGGATTCTTGCGTCGTTTCAGATAAGTGCCGTCGTGCAGCAGACCTCAGACGCTGAAGTGCTCAATGAAACACAGGAGGGTCCCGCTCTGTCGCAGCAGTCAAAGACTGATGCAAAAAGATGTAAAAAGGGAACAGCAACAAGACGGCGGACATCTCGAGGTCGGTCGAATGGAGTAGCGGCAGCACGAAGGCGGCATAGTTTGACAAGCGCTAAGAGTGGCAAAACGCGTGTACCAAGGAATCGACGCGGTAATAGTACGATTGTTCTGAAGGAAGCGGCTCCGTTGTCGCCTACAGACGCCGAAACGGTATATGATCATGTCTGGTTTCCCGTACTGTGTGTCCGCTCTCGTCGCTTTCAGTGAGAAATCAATAATGCTCATGGTTTGCGACAAGTTGCGTAGTAGTCATTCGCTATGCAACATCCTTCTCTTTAGGACAGTTTCGTCTCCTAGCGCTACACGGCATATTTCGACATTTTTCTTAGCAGATTATCGGGCTCGCTTCTTGCATACTTTCGCAAGTAGTGCTTTCTCCTGAAATGTACCCTGTCCGCATTGAATGCGCTGTCCAAATTTCCAGTAATTTGAATGATGTGAGAATGGGTTGATTGTGGATGATGTTTTTCATTCTCACACATCCCTGAGGCATTGCTAGGAAATGGTTGTCGGCCGAACGGCAAAGTTTTTTTGGTCAAATGGCTACTGAAGGTATTTATATATATAAATGCATGAGGCCGGCGCCTTTCTCGCTCGCTCCCATGTCGCCATTTTCTGTTGTTCCTCGTAGGTTATGTGCTTTGAGATAATTCTAGAAAAGCGCTGATTAGGAACGCGGTGTTCACCAACCATTTTTTACACTCATCGCTTTCTGCAATTTCCAAGTTTGAATGCTCATTCGATGACACTGGAAGAATCCTACAGTCTTCTAGCAGCACATTCAATACTGTTTGCAGATTGCTGGCAACGCAGTAAGTTCTCTGTTGATCGAGTCAGAGGAAGAAGAAAACAACAGCTCGGCCTTGAATATCGCTTCGAACGAGGGAGCGGGTGAAGTTGTTGAGGAAATAAGTGATCCTGCTTGGCCAGAGCAATCAACAAAGGATATCGAAACAGAGGTTGTCCAAACGCGGGGTCAGAAACGGCTGATTCATAAGAAGAGGGGTAGCTTGCGAAAGAAGCGATCCTTCGCAGGCAAAGCAGAAGATGATAGGGAACAGGGCGAACTGAGCCCTAAAAGATCGAAAACAGAAAGCGCCGAGCAAGACCAACCGCCCTTCTGCGCAGACGAGACGAACGCCGCAGTAGATGAACGCGATGCTTTTCGAGAGAAATCGCCCGCTGCAGCTACTGTGGAGACGACAAACGAGCCTCTTTCGATACGTCGGGTGGGCGAGGTGAGTGCTTCATTGCTCGCATTTCCTTTTCAAATTTTCTCATGATTCACCATATTCCGATGCTTCTGACAGTGTCAGTGTTTTGAATATTGCTTTTATTGGTGCGGATGTCTAGCTCTTTGAGCGAAAGGATAAATCAGCTTTATTGCGAAATTGTGGGAATGATTTCAGAGAATTATAACCATTCTCCCACTCTTCTTTTCTCTCTTCAGTTGTCATAGAGCTGCGAACTCTCACATTGTAATCTGGCAGGTCAAGGCGGCTTATTTGTGCAAAAATAGGCAATAGATATTTGCACATAGCTAAAAAGCGAGCAACCATCGCTAGTAGAGCTGAGCACAACGCTTGCACATTCCTCATTTGCCACAGCCACAGTTTTATCTTCTCGAACACAGGTATCCTCAGAAGTTTTCTGGAAATGCGAACATCACTTTACCGGATCAAGATGTTTCTTCGAGAAGTTCCGGAATTTGATATCTCTGTGATCTGTAAATTTTTTCAAAGCTGTCAGCATTTTAAGCTTGGGGAAAGTTCTTCCGCCTGAACTTTTTTCAAGGCTTACTTCAAAAAACTAAGTCATCTCAAAGGCGTCTGCCTCTGGACGAATTGGCTGGAAGTGTGAGGACTTGACAGCAAAAGGTTTGCGCTGAACGAAGAGGTTTGATGGGGAAAATGTTGGTTCTGGAAGATTTTTTCGGATGCTTTCCACAGTTTTCCTTCGCAGGCTGACTCAAAAAATGGGCTTATGTCAGTGAAGAAGAGCGATCAACCGCAGAACCCGGTTTTTCGTGAATTGGAGGAACTGTCTTTGCCAGTCTCGACAAGTCCTGTTGCTCAGATCGAGTTCGCTGGATTCCGAAAGCACTTTATGAATCGAGAATCACCGTTCAGAAGTTTTCAGGTTCATGAATTTTTCCTCAAACAGGGACAATCGTGAACGATGCATTATTTTCTCAGTGGCATTTTGCAGTATGAAAGATTGACGCTAGCTACATTATTCGTCGCACCTTAGTTGAAGAATATTATCCTAATTTTGTTGCGGACTGCTTCGCTGCTTCAGTTGTTCCCCTTTCGATTCGTTGTTCATGAAGGGAACTGCGGTATGAATTGCCTCCTTGAGGTCACATTATACCAGAATGCGACCTTCGCATTTGCGATTGTCAAGAAAATCCGAAGGAAGAGACCACCCACTCCGTGTCGCTTGTTTAAAATAATGTCAGATTGGCGTTCCACTGGGAATACTTTTATGCTGTCGAGATGCATAAATTTTTTCCTTCTCGAAACTAGAATTTAATAATTATATACATTTTTTTTTGGTTAATATTTTCGCAATTTCGAGCAACATATCTCTTGGAAAGTGTCTAAATTTTCGTAAGAATATGTGTAATTTATAAAGGTTCTGATCCTGCGAACTGTTGAACTGATGCGTTAATGGGAATGGGTGAAAAAAAATGGTATCGAGAAGGCAACCGTGTTTTGCGGATGATTTAGGTAGAACTTTTGTTGCAGTTTATGAGGTTTCTTCCCCCTTATTGTTACTGACTGCAGTTTTTGCACTGGTTTAAGTCCTACAACAGCTCTGCTGCTATCTCCAAAACACAGCGGTCGTTACTGACAAGTAATTCAGTGCGATTGCCTTTGATAAAGGCTCCGAAGTGAAACCGAATTTCGCAGAAAATGACCAAAGTGCCTGATGAAATCGCCAAGGCACATATCCCACATTTATTGGAGCACCGAGCCCTTGCTCTATAGCAAAGGAAAGCCCAGCTCCAAACTATTTACTCTGGAATATTGCATCATTTGATCTTTGCTTGTTTTGGCCGATGCAGTTTATTGGGTGTACTGAGCGTATTCTCGAAATGCGGCTGAATTCCGAAAATCGATGCATCGCTTCAAAGCTTCGAAGAACGCAACTTCGTAACGGAGGAGAACCAGTGCGTCGCCAAAAAAGATGGCAAAAAAACCTTTGCGGGGTGAGGGAGAATTGTTGGAACGAAAAATTCATGCCAATATTCCTGAAGGAAAAATGAAGTTGAATTTGTAAAACTCAATTACACATCCAACACTTGAATGGGCGTATCTTACTTCACGCTCAAAGAACACTGCGTTCGTGCACATCATAATAGGAGGAGGAGAGAAGCTTGAAACTTTTTTTTTTGCTTGCATGTTTCGCTTTGCATAATACAAGGAACATGAGCAAGTAGGAGGTTGTTTTGTTTACGGCGCATCAGTTTTCCGATGTTTGCTCAGCCACTCGTTGATTTAGCCGTCATACTGGCTTTAACACATCTATATAGGCATTCCGTTCAATGTAAGCTTCCTTCTAAAAATACACTTCCTTCTTTGCAGTTCATCTGGCCGCTTGCAGATTTGATCAAAAATCTAACCGATGACCACTGGTAATATCTTCATAGAATATTCCACATCTTTTGTCTTTCCTTTCACGACATCCTTTCTAGGTCGAAAAACGAAATAATGTATACACAGAAAAGGAAATGCTCCCTGCATCCATTTCCCTCCTCCACATCTCTAAAGGATTAGAGCAGGTGGCAGTGAAACTGGTCGGGACAAGAAGAAAAACCACAGGAGCTGTGTGCGCTTCACCGCCTCGGGGTCCACGGTCTTTGACCTTGTGATGCTGAGAAAGAAGCTGCGGTCACGTTCGTTCGCTTGATGTCTTCGTTATTCAAGCCACTTATCTTGAGGAATTTCACTCATTCTTTATCCGCATCCTAGTCATCTCAAGGATGTTCACGCTTTAAATTCACTGATATCGCTGCCTTCACTTGTTTACATTTAAAAGGAGCGACGTTGTGTGTTTCGATAAGCTGTGCTGTGCTTCCCTGTTCAATGAACCATTGAGATTGCAGGTGCTGCGTAGCGCAGTACTCGAGGGCCATATTGCTGGTGTTCGCTGGACAGCGCGTTGCTCCGCTGAAAGGCGAGGATATGACTTCAACCAGAGTTTCCGTGGAAAAACTCTCGTTACTGAGGTATACTCATCACCACTTGCGCAAGTCATTCTAAACAAGCCCCTCGAAGAAGCGTATTAAATTGTTCTTTAAAGGATGTATAAGGCCACACGAGCGCTTTCAAGTAAAATATTTTGTCTCACATCTCAGACCCTAATGCCGAGCTGCGTCGTTCTTGCAGAGAATTCAGTTTTTTTTTTTAACGACAATCATTCGGGAGCATTCCTCTGCTTGCGTCCGGTCGATCGACAAATATGGAGCATGTGCTTCTTTGGTCTCCAAATTTGTTAGCACTGAAATCAAGTATTCTCCAAATCAAAAAAAAAAAGTAATGGCACGTTTTTAGACACTGCCCAAGTGTCAGTTTTTGGTGAAGTGGCGTTTTCAAGTTCAAATCGTTCGCCTTAATTTCGTCTGTTATTTCGACTAGTAGATCTGCATTAGCAGAGTGTGATGCTCAATGATGTCAAGCTTTTTTCTTTGTTTTTTTTCGTTATTCTTCTATGCTATGGCACATACGTAGTGGCCACAAAACTGTGAAACCGTATAGATGCCAAGAAAAGCGAAGAAAAAGCAACCAATGTGTGTAAACAGCGAAACGATTATTCAGTTTCTCATCGTGCCAAGATCGGTTGGGTAGTTGTCTGTTCAAGTTAGCTAGCATTGTCAACATTTGCTTTATTTTCAAGTTATGTGAGCGTAAATGCAACACTCGGTCATCATCACACGAACTCGATGACATGCTACGAGTGCTGGTGATGGGTGGCGCACGACTTGACGTTCCTGACGAATATCGCCTGCAGACGCCATTGCATACAGCCATCGAAACGAGCTCCTGGTGTCTTGTCAGGACACTACTTTATCTAAGGTACTGCTCACCATCCAAATTCAGAGCAAAACTTGAACCCTTTCACAGATCCCTACCTGTTGTATTTGTCCCAAAACTGATTTCTCTTCCACACATTTGCTATCTTCAGGTTCCGCTCACAAGTTGTATAATATATCAGACCGGTGATACTAATTTTAAATGGGTCAGCTACGCAGTTCTAAACTTTTCTTGCTGCATCCCAATCAACTTTTTCTCATCTTATTTTTAAAATAATCTCTATATTACCTAAGCGTTGCGTGCGGATTTACGTATGAACTTTTGGGGCTTTATCGGTAAGTTTCTGCTGCTTACCGATAGTGCTGCTTATGCTTTAATGAATTCAACGGAGACGAGCATTCTCTTGGTTGTGCTCAGCACTAGAACTTTGGTTTGTTATTGTTGTGAGGGAGTTGGGGTTGATAGTCGCTATCACTCTCTAACATATCCAAAAAGACGTATGCTGTTTATCCTAGCTGACATGCTGGTCATCGGAAAGCGCTAGCTGAGCAATCATTTTCCATCATTTTAATGGACTGAATGAGATTTTCAGTATGCGACTTACTGATGGAATAATTTATGCAGATCTTACTGCACGATAAAAACGCTGATGTCCCAGATGACGGAGAAAGAAAGTGAAATGGTCCAAAATTGCGCAATCTCCATAAAACTAGGCTGTACTATGCAACTACTAGAAATCCTTACACAAAGAAGCGAGGGAAGCCCTTGTAGGATTCAATGCTGCATGAGGTTGTATCCGTTTCTACAAGTTCTCACATATGTATTTATTCTGAGTAGGCAGGCTTCTTCGAAAATATTAGAAAAGCAATAAAAGTATGGAAGTGACTTCAAATATGTAAGTCTTTTATTGGAGTCTGATTCCTATATATATCGAATTATTGCTCACATTCATGACTGTCATACGAAAGCTTTGCTTAAGTTTTATGCTAACATTAGCATTTCAGTCAATATGAGATGCAGCGCTTAGAGAGTGCAGTTATTTTCGGAGATATAGCCAATCCTTTCCAGCCAGTTCTTGCACACCTTTCCACAAGTTAAGTTATCTGCCGATAATCCCATTCACTTAATTTCCGAACATAGATCTCGGAATTGGCGATTTCCAGCTTAACTGCTTTCTTGAATTATGGCTGACGAAGGAAGTCCGCAATAGATACAAATATACGACAGTCTGGAAGTGTACCCTTTAGCCTTCAGGTTCTGCCACAAAGTCAAAGCTGGAAACCTTTGTTCCGCCTATTTGGCCTTAATTTTAGTCTCACTGATTCACTCCCTTTTTTTCTGCACCCTCGTCATATTGAGGAACGCTTCTTGCATATGCTGACTTCAAGCAGCGGCGAAGTATAGCTCATTTATCCACCATACTTCAGAAGATCGTGGCCAAGATTTTGCACTTCACAATTCGACCAATCGCAAAGGTCCAACTCTTGATGAAAGCGATTTTATGAAACCATTGAATCTGAATTCCTTATGTCCTTGACCAAGTGAATTCCACCAAACTAATATTACTCGATACGCTCCAATGAAATGTGCTGCAAAATGATGTGCTGCACACACAGCAATTCAAATAATGTTGGGCTAAAAATGTTGCGGAAAGTGATTGTCTACATGGACTTATGGAACAGTTGAGGAGTTTCTAGCTCAGACTTTTGAAGACCCCGGGTTCGAATTTTATCACCTATCGTGAGCCGTTTTTATCCTGACGCATTTTGATTAGCACACTCAAACATATGAATACTTGTATCTCT
>JAARMF010001842.1:12335-34778 GCA_022844705.1 Toxascaris leonina
ATTTGAGAGAAATTTCAGTAAGCGGTAGCGACCACACATGCAGGTTTCGGCCGAACGGGCGCTAAAGCTGAAGCTACATGACCGATTATAGACGTTTATTGATATTTTATGGACCCTCTAATAGATATGTACATAAATCCTGACCGCTATGATATATGTGAAATTTGCAATGCGTTGTTCATGGTTCGATGGAAGAGGTTACGACTAGTGTTGCGATTTAACGAATTGCTGGTAAGTTAGGGTACACGAAAAGAGTTGCATGCAGTTCTGTGGCGATCAAGGATGGGGGACTGTCTAGAATATTGAAAGCTGTGAAATGTTGCATTTGATTCGAACAAGCAGAGTAATTGCCAGTATAATTAGTTCTAGACCATGGCGTATTGCATGCGTCTGTTGCAAACTGAGTTCTCCGTCGCCGTGAACAGGGCGTCATAACCACTGCTGTTTTACCTGAAATGCAACTTCCGGTGGCCACGATCTCACTAGAACTTCATAGGATCCTGCTGAAGAATCAATCGAGGCGAGATATTTCTCGGAATTTAATAACGATGCTTCCATAGGGGTGCATCCCATCCTGATGTTCACCTTATTCCACAGCATTCATGCAAATTTCCCAAGGAAGCTTGCTGATCGTCGCAAACTTTCAGTGGACGAATATTCGAGAATATATAATATTTCTGTTCTTTCAAATATTTTCAAGTGAAATACTTGAGGTCGCCAGTGAACGTACATGACGCGAATCAGAAAACACCCCTGCACCTAGTCGTGCAGAATTCGGATCCATCTGCTATTCGGACGATGTACCTTCTGCTGCAGTTTGGTGCTGACGTTAACGATGTTCTGAAAACAGTACGTGACAGCAGGTTCGACTAGTTGCCTTCTACAGCAAACTACGAACATCACCACACTAGGTAACAGTGAACGGTGAACGCTCTGAATACAGCGATTTTGCCGAAAGCTGTTTGTCGATGCTGGTTCGATTTTCAAATGCCTCGCATGTATGATTTCCCAAAAAATTCTTGAGCTACTGCAAAACCTATTCTATCAGGCATATGCGATGATTATGCGCATTCATAAGAAGGATCAAAGCAATGATTACCAGTTAATAATCGCTGATTCAGTTTAGCACTAGCATTTCGCATACACCGATTGTTCACTTTGCATTGCCGCAAAAGAAAAAATTGATAAAGCTGCGAACATAAATTCATATATCACGCTGCGCAAATATGTCTTGTCCTGCTATTTCGCAGGTCACTGAAATTTACACACAGTATATCGTTGATGGGTCATCACCACCGCGCTCAGTATAGGTTTGCCGGATCTGTTCTCTTCACACCGCATACAAAGAGATTTTTGTCAACATTCGGTGATTTCCCTATTCGCTCGACGGATCATTGCTGCACCACTTCTAAGCTCATCGGCTCGCTCTTTCAGAAACGATCGTTGAAGTGCAACTTTGGCGATCATACAAAGCCCAAAACTTTCTAGATGGCTGGGTTGGATTATTGAATATGTGGCGACTATCTTGGGGTCCTAATAAATGTGCAAATGTGCTAATTTGACAACCCTTCCAATTGTTTGGGTGCCAGGACATGATGTATTCCAAGCATCTACTCGCAGAGTCAAGGGAAGGATGGACGTTCAGCAAAATCAGAGCGAATGAACCCGCGTCCATTTGAATGTTTCTTAATGTTGAAGTCGGCTGTTAGTCTCAGACACTTCGAAGGTCTTGCTGTCTTGCGTTCGAATTTCGCATAAATCCCTTTCCAGCTGTTTTCCCTGAAGGCTTCACTTACCATCTGTTTGCATACGGTCAAGCTTTTTCATCTTACTGTACTACATTGGCGTGTCTTCGATAACCACTGAAAACCCTATCAGTGGACGTTGGTGAACCCGTGACCTTTTGCTTGTCGGGCAAATGCGATGCCATTGAGCCATCGCTGACGTTTTTAGAGTTTTCGTTAGTCGTCCAAACGCTCGTAATGACCTCAGTTCGAGACAGGCCATAGTTCGTTGCAACACATCTTGTCAACATCCCATTACTGTTGTTAACAATCGCTGCTTGATGGCATGTTATCACTGAGGTACGAAGTGTGATTCTGTTGGAATGAATAATTGATGAAGCAAAAGGGCGTCTCAATGAGATACAAATTTTTCAGATATCGTAAAAAATTGGAGCAGCATCAAGATAGAATCAGAGAGGCGTTCGAGGAAGCGCGTATGAAGACTTTCATGTAAGTCGAAAGGTTTTTATTTGGGTTTTGGGCATTCATAAAGCGAATTAAAAATATTGCTTTCCTCTTTCATCTCAATTCAACCCCGAACGTATTGTTCCGGTGCGTAGAAAGCGAACGAGTTTTAGCGAGTAAACTGTGACCAATTGCGCCAATCGAGGATATTTCAGTATGCAACTGAAATTCTCCAATCCTAATTTGGTTAATAAAGTCGTTTTTGAGTGGCATCAACCTGAAGCAATTATGTAATTAATGTACGTCATTGGCAAACTGCAGTCGGCTCTAAGATCTGCGTCATATTATCGCATGCCATTTTAATTCGTATTTCTACGCAAGAATATTTTTTCTGGAGGGCAGATACCAACTGCTGAGCATAGCTGTTATATTTTCTTGCACGTGCTGATTTTAGCTATTGTAAGCTTTTTGATTTTCACTTTTCATCAAAACATAAATTTGTACCTCAAAAGTCAAAGTACACGCGATGCATCTAAAAATATGCGAATATTGTCTCTCATATATTACCATAGTAGGTTGCAAGCAAGAGACTTTGAGTATGGCAACGTTCGACGAACCATAGTGGAGATCAGGCAGCGAGTGCGACCTCACATATATCCAACTTTAAAACTCCTCTCATTTTCTGTGAGACGTCTATTGCCATTTTAATCTAAGTTTAGTGTCAATTGTTTGCATTCGCTCTATTGCAGTTTGTAGCACATCGGCAAATTTGTTTCTGCCATATAGTATATAGTTTGTGCTTAGTTTGCACGTGATGAATATTGTTTTCCTTTCTGAAACGACAACGAGAAGTTTCCTATAAAATCCATTTCCATTTTCACTAACAAAGAGTCTCGGCATTTCTCTTTCTTGCAACGAGACGAGCCGACATCATGTCGATAGGTTATAATATATGACTGCATTCCATTCAGGGCTGCTCAGTTATTGGTTTTATTGTTGGCTTTTTGTCCGCTCTTGCAAATATCGGTATAATTCACACCGTTCAGTAATATCCACTTCTCTGTTGGATTGTTGATCCATCAACTCCAATAAAAATGGCTACCGCTGAAGTATACCTAGAAATATGTATGCGCTCGTCAGGTGGTCGAGCCTGTTGTATTTTCACCGGTAAGATTGCTAAGTCATTATTTGCAGCTTTTCAATATTTTATGCGTTGTCATAAGAACATCACCATCTTCTTTCACGAATAGATTTTCGATGAGCAGTGATATCTTCTTCAACATTCTAATGCTTGTGCCCAAACTCTGTCACATCTATGGCTTTCAAGTCTTTTCCATATGGCTAATAGCCGTTGTGCATCATTCAAATAATCATTTCCGGACATGACTCATTCTTATAGTGACTACATCAGCGAGTCGCTGCACTCAATTCTCATTTCGCATTAGCAAATGAATGAAGGATTGAAAATTGATTGTATTGGAATATCTGCTTCTATGCAACAATCTTGTGTTTTCCACCATTCACTCAAAACCACTCACCCTTTCTTTCTCCTTATCCCCGCGCCAGCTACCACTTAGCACTCAATGTGTGAAAGAAGTGTTATACAAAGAAACCTTTAATTTTTGGTATTCCACCAAATGCGATCTCTGAGGTCTGTTATTAGCGATTCCTTGCCAAGAATCCAATGCTGGGATGAATGTTCCTTTTAATTTATCAGCTCATTTCTTATAACATACAATATTTCATCACTACAGGTCCCCCCAAGTTCAAAATAATGAGCTTTAAAGGTGATTACGATTAGAAGTAGGTGAGAGTTAATATCTTTCCATGAAAGTACCGCCGGATTCAATGCTTCAGAGACATACAAACCTTTTAACTTCGGCCTGAAATACTCAAGTTTCAGGACGTATGCGCATGATCACTTCTAATTAAGCACTGAAGACAGAGCAGCGTTTAGCTTTCTCAAAGTGCATAAAACACTCAAAAAGTTTCGGACTTTGCAACAAAGCGAAGTGGGCATCAGTCGATCCGGTCAGCTGTTTATTTGGACGAGAGCAGATATCAAAGCAAACGGAATTCACTAATTAGCCAGCTATGAACCGATTTGAGCGGATAGGTAAAGCTCGCTGCGGGAATAGAGAAGCGGCAGAGCAAATGACCGTGAAATAGGTCACAAACGTTTGCTTTCGGATGAAACAGTGAAATCGCAGCAAATGATGCACGTATGACAAGCGATTAATGCGATCTCATCAGATGAATCGCGAATTCAGTTTGAAACACAGTTGTCGACATTGACTGGCTATGTGATTGACATATCATTTGGAAGCCATTCGACGCTACCAAATCGATGGCAAAAGGAGACATAATTGTCGGATGGGGTCATCGCAGTATGCTAGTGCGTTATTTGTTGAGTATAACAAATGAGTAGTTTTAATAGTACTACACAGCCAGATCCGAGTCAAAAAATTGGCGAGTTGGGTGGTGAGTAGCGCGGATAATTGTATGAGAGGCGCATCTTTCCCATTTCCACAATTTTTCTGCTGCTCCGCTTCCCTTTCTTCATCTGCCTTATTCATTTTCCCTTTATCTTTTGCCAAACAACTTTCTTATTTTGTGGCTCTACAGAAGTAAATAGGATAGGTTTAGCAGCTGGCATTATCGATGGTACTGACTGAATTTTTCTAGTTGTCACTTCAATATTACCGTATTTCTACTGCAGCATTATTACTTGCATATGACGAGAACTGCGCTCATTGTCGAGTCAGAATGGAGTGGAGAGTGACTTGTGGTTAATATTTCGATTACTACGTATGTGGTAATCGGTTCATACAGACGTCATGATGTTTAGCAGGCTATAAGAATGAACAAACTTCCGCCTGCTTACCAGAATTGAAATCAGCGAATTGCTCTAGACGTTCCCTTGTCAACCAGACAAGTGACAATTTAGTCTTATCATAAGTGCATCCTTTTCGGCTGCTTAAGACCTTTCTTCATGTTGTGTGTGATCTCACAAGCAAATAACCAAGTAATTCCGAACCCATAAGCGAATAATTTTCGTAACATTTTTCATGTCTGAGTTGTGGAACAATTTGCCGTTTCAATACGAAATTGAACAATTTTCATGGCACTTTTTTATATTGCAATAAATATTCAGCTGCTATGAATCTAATTGAATAGAGTATGATGAATTTACTCAGTACTGCGCACAACTATCGTTATAATTTGTATATAAGAAAACATCACTTGTCCATTGCATGCAAATAATGCGTGCCCATGCCAAGCGGAAGGAGCCCTATCAAAACAAGACAATTAATGCTATCATTGTGATTCCATAGTGCTCCAAAATAATGGCTTTCTAATCAGTTTACTGGCCTTCATCCTTGTCGCAATATTTCTTTTAGCTATAATAGTATTGTGAACGTAATTGGCACCAATATTAAGACATCAATAATGCGAAGAATGAGATGAGACGATAAAGCCGTGATACTTCCTTCATTTTTCGTTTCCGTTATATCCCTTGCTCTCAACGTTGCTGAAGTGATGGTCGATGCTCGAATAGTATGCACGGAAATATCCACTATAGGCTTAATAAGTAAGACCTTTGTAACTATTTCTATGGCGTTAAAGCGTCATCGTTTCAAGCTTTTCTTGTGAAAGATTGGTCCATTCATCAGGCTTGGAAAATATATTACAGTCAACGATCTTAGTGCTCATTCAGATGATAACAACGCCTTGTATATGAAGATAGCACACAGCGGATCTACATGTGATAAGAGAGATTTTGATTAAATCATTAGCGACGACTCTGTGGTACATATTTTAAACACCAAGTTTTCATCTCTAGCTTTAGTGAACTCACGTCGAAAGATCCAAGGACGCGGGCATACAGATAATTAGGCACACGTAATACAGGTGTGATCCGTAATGGGCTCTGCAAATTGTAGCTATGCCTGGAAACAGCTTTCCGCTTCTTTGAGTGGTCGGCACGTAACTTCCCGGCATTAAAGGCTGCAAATTCTCTCGAGTGGAGAGAGAATGTTTATGACGCTTTAACCAAGTGCGCAAGGGGATGCAAAATAGATTTGAACAGCATCGCTCAGCTTCCATTAAGACAGCTGTGGTCGAATGTCGTGTCGTTTGCAAGCTCTTCTAATGACCACCGTCCCGTCATGATGCCATTCTCTCAGTTATGTTGTATCGCTACTTTAGATTTCTCGTCCTCCTAGCATCTATCGATGAAAAACCGATGCAGGTGAGTTTACCGGGCTTAACATCCCCAACTTTTCAAAAGGGATGTATATTCGGGAAAGAGCTTGAAGATGGAGGGAGAGAGCATTTCTTTGAAAAAAGGACGCAGAGCATTTAGTCAAGAAAAGTGAGTTAGTGAATGTGTGCCAGTTCAAGGAGGAGACTTATGTTGTAAGAGAAGGGCAGCCTAGAAGCTGCGCTCAGTGTGAGCACTGTTTTTTGTCCGTTGTGGAAACTCCTTCCGTTGGGATGTGGACCTCAGTTAAGAACACGCCTGCATTTTATTTCCGCTCGATATGCAAAAAGTCAACTCACATTTATGTGCCGAAAGAAGTGAACACCTCGCTTCTTCTAGGCCGCAATCATTCAAACAACGACGGTCCACTCGACTAAAAAGGATTGTTCTGCAGGCATGGGTATTGGGAGAATGGCGCTAGTCGTGAGAAAGACTTCTTTAGGGTTGGAGACTTAGAAATCTTAAATTTCGGTGATCCGAGGATGGGTTTTCAAAGAGGAAGAAGGAGGAGAAGCGGGTTTCTAATTTTTGCTGCTTTTGAATTGAATATGTTATTTGAGGACTGGCATTCGCTACATACCTCTACAGTGAGCTTATTTTAGTAGCATGTCCGTGAAGCGCACAATAACTCCGGTGATGGTGCGAGCAATGTGGGAGGCTGTGAGTAATAATTTTACCACCGAATTAAGCTTCTTCTCCGAGACCACCCCACTGCCGAACAATCGCCACATATACGTCGTTATTCTCGCCGTATTCGACTATTACTCTGCGCGATATGTAAGTGGTATTCACTATGAATTTATCAGGAAAAAAGTTTGCTCAAACGAATGATCCACATTTCTCGTGAAAGAGCAAAGTTTAAGAGACAGGAGTGCCATATGGCCATATGAATTTAGAGGCCATATGAATATTACGGTGAACAAAACTACTCCGATATGGTAGCCTCACCCAATTCAAACTTTTTTATGGTCTGCTTGTTTATTTTATCGTTTTAAATTGTGCGAACAAAGACATCTTGCAAGCATCTAATGTGAATAACGACGCAGTAAATTGCTAAAATCGATGCATCGGCCGAATTTCATCAACGAAATTGCAATATGTTGGTTATCAACCTTTCAGCAAGTTCTGCATTAAGAAGCAGAAACAATTTAGAGCTAAAGCGATGATGCAGGCCAACTCGGACTGTTGGCCGGATGCAAGTTGGGCTTATTCGCTCTAAGCGAGGTTGCCATCTCAATGACATTCGTGAATCTATCCGTTCCCACGTTAGCAAGTCATGATTGCTGTATCTGCTGTTGCTTTCTCACCGAAATTCAAGCAGGTAGTTATGAGGTGCCAATCCCTTAAAGTGGTCCCGCGAGCGAGAAAAAAACTACTTTTATTGCAGTGGCGCGTTCGTATGTGGGGTCGGAGTCCTTTCGAGTCGGTTCTCATGAACAGCAATCCGATTTTTTCGCTGCAAAATGACCCAAATGGTTTCGTGTACGGAACGAGGCTGTTCAATGGCTGGAATCGACTGCGAATTCGCTATCGCCGTTCCATAATGAGGAAGAAATATCTGCTTATGGCACAGGTAATATTGAGGTTACTCCGCTTTTTAACGGTCCCATAAATCTGCCTGCTTGTAGCAGTGTGAACGTTTTTAATTGTCGTTTTGGTGCTATTCGTATAGTGCATTTCATCGTTGATAGATGTCTAACATTGAGGAAATACTTGCAGGTGGTGCTTGCGCGGCGAGATAACCCACCCATTTACATCCCTCCACCGACGCTGGAATTAGCAGCCGAAAGTGGGACCGACTGGATTAGAGTCTGAGTGGGTTGAATATGTTGATGTGAAAGGTGTGCGCAAATGGTGCAATTCCTGCTGATGGTGGTTACTCTCTGCTGTGGTTCAAGGACAAATAAACACTTAAAACTGCGTGATCTAGAGGGAATGGTCTGGATCTCAGTATGTCATCTCACCGCATTTGTTGAGTGGGCCGAAGAGTCGGCAAATAGTGTCTCCAAAAAAGTCGGAAAATAGTGTCCCCAAAAAAAAGGTTCGGGGAATAATTTCTTCTTAGAAGAAAAGAAAGAAAATTCGTCAAAGAATTTTATTCGGAACCATTGAATTATACACACTGTGCGGGATGTGAGGGAACATGATACAGGCAGGGCAGGGTATTAGGGATAACGCAAAATCTGCTTGGTACTGATCACCACGAAGATGTTCCAGCTGATCTCGTTGAATTATCCATAAACACTCGAATTGTTGTTGTCTTGATTTGTTAATGTTGAATGCATTTAGCCAGTGTTGTGATGGATGTGTGCTAATAGAGGTTTGAGCAAGAAAAAGCTTTTAGATATTCCTCGTTATGTGCATTTCGTTCACAGCGATATTTGATGTGGGAATACTGCGCCGTCCGAGGCGATATGGAAGCGTTTTAAGGGTCGTTCATGGGCACGAGAAGCCCTAAGGGGTTGATAAAAACACGCAGGGTCAAAGTGGCAACCGCTACAGGCGGTCTCTTGTCGTCCTGTCGTCGCCACCACTCGTTTAACACACTGGCCTGCCCGTATAATCGATTATTTCTGTTTCGTTCTCTATTATTAATTGGTTTATTCAGAAGACTGCTGTTCCCATAAGTATGGAGGAGGCGTTCGGGTTTTCAACCTAAGCAAGTTGTGTAAAGGAATGAATGTTTGCATTGACGATGTGTAATACCGAGACTGCTGAGATTGCGACGGTGTTGGATGAGAAGGTCGGAGAGTTTTTGCTATCTGACGGAGGAACATCTTTGAGTCAGAATATAATAGTGTTGCTTCGAGAGGGAAATATTGTGTGTTCTTGGAATTTCTCTTCGGCCTTGTTTCGTCTGTCTCGTCTTTCTGTTGGGATCGATTTTTCACGCAGTTGTCATTCAGCACTGAGAAATCGCTGCAGAGTTGCTACGACATAATGTTACATGTCACGAGTCATGGGGTTACAATACCATATGTTACAATGTTACATGTTGCATGCTATAATATCACTGAGCTCGACTGCAAGCTTTCATCGAGTATGCTTAGGCTCTGGCACCGATCTGGCGATGTCGTTCACGAGATTAACAGTTTGTCACCTACCACTGCACCCCACCACTTCCTCATGCAAAGAAAAACCGCACTAAACCTTAAATCCCTTCAGCCGTCGTTAACCGGAAATCCCAAAAAACCTTCAGCCCTTTCAAATGTCTTTGACATAAATCTCCAAAAACCTTGATTCCTCGCAACTGCCGTAATTTGGAATTCTCGAAACACAGTACAGCCAACGTCTCAGATATAGACGCGTTCATTGTTAGCAGTTGAACACTACCCGCAGCCTATTTTCAAGCAAGGGGAGAGCGTATCTTTTCGCGACACCACAATATGCAGTTCCTACGCCAAATATACGGCTAAAGCAAATAAGCCACTTTGTTATCTCACAACCACCAGAAATTCGCAACAGCTATCTTATTTTGCTATGGTACCGTTGCGACAGCTATCTTCGTTTCCATCTTCCCCAACTTTAAACTCCTATCGTCTCCCTCCTCTCATTTTCCTCCCTTCTAAACTCCTTTTTCCTGACTGGAGCTCTATATCATCCATCTTCGCGGCATTTATCGCCGAAAGAACACATAAGTGGAAAAACCTTCAACTGGAACAAATACAAAGCTTTATTTTGTGACAACAATGCAATCAAATGAATTTGGCAACGCAGCAAGCCGTACCCTGCGGCCATAAAACACGAGGGTAATATGATGATAGGAAAAACGAGAAGTGCGATGACACATGCCCATTTCTTACACGTCGTCTCCCGCGTCTTCTTCTGATGAGCTGCCTTCACTTTCATCGCTTGATTCCAGCGCCCCTTCCGGCAACGAGTAAAAGCTTATGGAAGCCTAGAATACATGCCACTCAGAACCAGGATGTTCCGACGGATAGTATATTGAAAAGAGACATGGATTCCTTGTGAGCGGACGATAGTAGCCAGAAATGTTCCAATCCTGAGAGCACAGCATGATTGTCATCAAGCTTTCAGACCTCTTGGAATCGTTCAACTGCCCAAATCGAAATAACTTCATGACAGGCGAGACGTTGTAAGAAGAAACTCCTGGTTGAAGCATGGCCCAATTCATCCCGTAATTCACCACTCACATATCTTTATTCCAACTGCTTCTATGACTTGTTTTAGCATGCGAAAGGTACAGAAATTGGGCACAGCAGTATGCGGTGGCTCCATTGTATACCGCGTGTGGCTCGAATCAGATGATTTCAAACACAGAAAAAAGAAACTTCGCTGAATACGAACCTTACTTGGTTCCTTGAAGAGCAAGTACTTGCCCACTGGCTGCTTCATGCACTGGTCCACGATGCATCTTACGATGCCCCACGAGTTGTCCAGATTCAAGGCTATACTGCTCGCGAACTCTCCGGGCTTAGACTGCTGTGTGCCCAGAATAATATGATCCGCACTGTTACGAGCACTAACTCGAGATACATAACTGCAATAATATTTAAATAGTCTGAAAGGGCTCTCTTATAAATGACTTCACTTAGACAGCAACAGCCTACACCCACTTCAGCTACAATAAAGGCGGTGGCGTCTTCTTCGAAGAATTTGGCAAAGAGATCTCTTGTCTTCCACTTTCTTTCTCAAACGAACTTTAGGCAAGGTTCTCTGTGATGTAGAGAGGAGACAAGAGGCGAAGGGTTTCTGAATAGAAGCACTTTATGAACGACAGCCAAGCGGCAATTAAAAGCAGATTTACTACCGAAAAGGATAACGGTCGTAAACATACCAGCTACAAACCCCCCGTAGTGTGTGCCATAAACCGCCATGATTCAATTCCGCTCACAATGTTTCCTCCCAACATTCCTTGCAGCTGTAGTGCCCACTACAAATTGTTTTATACAAACAGTTGACAGGTGAGGATTCGTTGGGAACTTCAATCGAATGAAACATCCAAATATAGACCCTATTTCGTGAAGGGAACGTAAGGAACCCATGAACGGGGTGAAATACTAGAATTCAAAGGAAAACCTTTTTACTTCCCATTCAGTCATGAATTCGCTGAGCGATGAAACAATCGAATAAGCCAACTAACTTATTTCCACTATCAGCGGTTTACATATCGCAAAAACTCCACAAATTCTGGCAAATTTGATTGCAGGACACAAAATCATAGCAGCAGTGGGATGTTAAAAGAGAGGTGATAGTTGGGAAACCATCACAACATTGCATGGACCTGATAACCTTGCACGAGTTCAAATAACTGCAAAAAGCCACTTGAGGGAATAACGTGATAAATGATGCCAAAATGTCCTAAGTGCATCTAAGATGATGATCTAAACTGAGA
This sequence comes from Toxascaris leonina, assembly GCA_022844705.1. Classification (NCBI taxonomy): domain Eukaryota; kingdom Metazoa; phylum Nematoda; class Chromadorea; order Rhabditida; family Ascarididae; genus Toxascaris; species Toxascaris leonina. Next base: position 24,145 of record JAARMF010001842.1, read on the forward strand.
GGACGTATTAACCAACAGCCTTTAGTAATCGATGCAATCACAATGCGAATGAGAGAAAACAATTGAAGCATCGTTTCTCACTTCAGATCAATATGCGCGTTTTGCATATTATCTCAGCTAGCGAAAAAATAACGCTCTGAGGGAACCTAAAAATTCTGACTCACTTCGCAAATGAAAACATTTGAAGCCATCTCATAGGATGGAGAGTCAACTAGTTTATCGTAAAAGAAATTATAAATTTGTCGAAATTTCGGCGGTATTCCATAAATCGAGGTATTGCCTGTCTTCATGAACAAAAGCACCTAGCACTTGTGCCTAGGAACCAAGTTTAATGACGAATGCTATAGAGGTCATCAATCTGTAAAGTTTTTAGAATGATTTGTGGCGACGAAGATGAGAATATTCGACGCTAAAGTGGTGTTAACCAACTGCATTTCCGACAACAAAATGTTCGACTTCAGCCTCAAAAATGTTCATCTTTTTGTATATCGCAAAGCAAATTCGTCAAATAGGAATTATGCAAAGAAACGTGCAAAGCAGATGGAAGGTAACAAAAGGGACCATGAGAACATGTGGAAATAAGTTAACAGTAGGCTGGATGTTGTTCGTGTCATCGAAACTTTTCCACTCAGTTGTACGTCCCACGAAAAAAATAACTCACCTACTCATAGCAGTTTCGAGGGGCACTCCGGAAGATCCTCAAGGAGAGGAAAATCGGAAGAAAAAACTGTACACCTTTTTGATCTTTACCCTTCCAAAAAACATGAAGATGGGATCAGACGGCATCCGAATAGCCTATCCGTATCATTAGCCATGACCAATCATCGAATCAGCAACAAAAAATCTCGCGAAGCAGCGGCCTCCGAAATCTTGTCTGCCGCTCTTCCTTCTCAGCCCTCCCTCCCCTCCTCAAAGTCCGGCCACCAAGCCTTCACTCATTTAGAGAGAAGCTTGAGAACACGACAACTCTACCCGAATTTCATCACATCAGAGTCTGCCAGCAAGGCCTGCAGTGTCCACTTCGCTAGCTTACAGCTGTTGTTCTGCAATTCCGTCGCTAAGACAGCGCCTTTTTGTGTATCCAATCTGCTTCTCCAATCAACGCCTCCCGACAGCTGAAATACGGGAAAAAATTCACTTTCACTTCTAATATCCAAGCAGTTTATAATCTTCCGCAACACTAGTGGACAGAAAACAATTTTGACAGAGGAAATCCCCGTGGGAAGCCCCGCTCCCCTATTCGTACTCTTCCAACGTCATAGCATGGAACATAAAACACTTTTTGAAATGATTTTAAGCCTAAAGAAAGTAAATGCATTGAAACATATTACTCATAACCAGAGGTGACAAAATTAACAACGACGTCCACCTCGCTCTCCTTCCCCTCTTTCCCTCCCTCTCCAGATATTCGTCGAAGCGAAAGAAAGAATGTGGAACGAATGTGGAACGATTTCATTCACAGTGGGTTCCAGTCATGATACCGCAAAGGAAATTGGGCACCTTCGGGTCCCATTCGTTGAGCGCCTTGATAGTGAGCGTTTGAATTTCCCCATTTGGTGCCATCATGACACCATCGTGCTCAGTGCGACAAACAAGACGGATCTCCTTGCCGTCAACCATCTCTCCCAGCGACCATGAGCGGTATCTGAATGCATCAACATCATCGTCGACAAACACAAACATAAACTGCCTCGTCTTCCCATTGCACACCCGCAACTGTAAACTGGTGACCAAATGAACTCACAGTCGTTCCATTTGTCGCTCATTCCCTCGCCAATCTGATGCTCCATCGATGAATTGCTGCCAGGGCATCACTCATTTCCCCTACATTGTACAAACAACGAGGTCGATCGCATTATGAACAATACAAATCCTTCAAAAACTTCTTCGTGAGGTCCCCAAACGAAATCTGACTGATAGATTTAGTAAACGTACTTGTATGCGACGCAAGAGTCTGCACCTTCCTCTCCTTCATCGAACGGAACATTTGCATGGTCATACTTGAACGGATCCTCGTTCTGTAAGCGCATTGATGAAAAACTCAACAACAGGCGATTCGAGAGAAATCTCAACGATGAAAAATAAAGGAGGAGATAACATGTTCTCTTTCGACTATTGCTTCATTTCAAATCCAAATTTGGAGTCAGAGCATTTTAAAATTCAATCCAAACATGAGCGTGTGTGCGAGAATTCGGCGTGCGATTATGCACTGAATTGAATTTCGAAGAGATGTTAAACGCAACGAACCCTCTTCAATACCATCCGACGGAAATTCTGGTTCACGTAGAGCGCTTCGGTGGCCAAGTTGCGTGGGTGGTTGATACTCGATGTGTCATCGCTTTGGGGAACAAAAGTCGACGTCTCATTTACCGTCAAACCGTCTAAATCACGAATAAGACGCCGGGTTACTCTTTAGGCGATTTGGTTCAATTGCGCAAATAACTAGCTGAGAAATTATTCTCCTCACATTCTGAGAACTGAATGAATTAAAGGTAAGGATGAACTGAGGTGATGAAAGATGGTATATCGTCAGCATCGAATTTCACTTGCCGGACCTCTATTGGAGTTGAGGGAGAGTAAGGGGCTAAATCGAACCGCTTTTAATGCCCTTAAAGCAAAGAAGAGCGATATTCTGAAGAATCCCCTTGACAGCTAAAAGGAAGTGACCCGTATTCATGTCGCTGAAAGCAAAGTGAGAAGAGATGAATAAAAATGATCGAAGCGATATGCTCGCACATACGTAGCCCACATAACGGTAGAAATATTCGACTAACTGAAAAAAAAAAACACAGAAAGTAAGCAGTGGTGCACATGACAGGTGCACGTGAACTGCAAAACGTCGAATTTACGTGCACAGCCACTCGAAAGGTGGGCTCGGACCTTTTCGATATCCAGAAAGTTCCTGTTGTACCACAATCCAAGTGAAAGTTCCACCTCAACAAGCCTGCATCCTGCCAGTTTTTATCCAGTTAACCACCATCAGTCTATCAACACACCCTTGATCAAGAAACCCCTCCCACTTTCGTTACAAAACGCAGAAGGCTTCGTATGACGATACGGTGAGAATCCTTAATTAAAGACTCCCCCCATTCAGCCTTTCTCCATGCCACTCTCCTTGCACAGTTGTTTGCGATGGAAATAGTGCAGACGACCTTTCGTTTTTCGTTGTTGTCAAACATTTCCCTTCCTGAGTGCTTTCTAATATCCCTTTATACTCGTTCCTTAAGTCATAAGCATGGCAAATGCGTATTCTTCCCCCAATTTCATTACAATGCAGATGTGCTAGGAACACCTAACCTTTTATACCTATAAACAGAAATGAAAGTAGAGATTGAGAAGTTTCTTATGCACATTTGTGATGCTCCACAACACTTGTTCTAATGAGGCTGGGGAAGAAGAGTTTGATCGCGAGGTAATAACGTTTGGGCTTTACGACAGAAGTAAAACACAGATTACGCATGCAAATGTTCGTTCTACGCGTAATTAGAAGTGGGAAAAATAAAAAAGAGAAACACTGATGGATGACACTCACCAACAGGATTCGAGAAGTCAGCCGTATTGCGTTTGTCGAGGAAGAGCTTGTCGCCGACTCTATACGCAACTATGTCCCAACTGTGAACCGATCGAGTGGCTGCCATCAGCGTAGCCAATATGACATCTGTGACAAAGACGTTCCCTGCATCCTCACGAGCTAGCTGCAACATCACTTGCGATTAAAGCAATAATTTCCTGCTTCGCCATTCAAAAACCTAATGCTGTCCGGTCGTAATGCAATACCAAAACGACGATCAACATATCTTAGAGATTCGACTTTTCTGTGAGTGGAAGATAGGGCAGATGGAGCAGAGAAAAGCTACGTGTCGCAAGATCGATGGCCGAAAATATGGAGCCTGAGGCAAAAGAGCAGGAACAGGAACCCTGCCACAAAAATCATAACTTACGCCCTACGATTCTCATCATCATAATAAACGATACCGTCGCTTAAAAAATAAGGAGAGCCAACAATTGCAGTTATTCCCCACCAACAACACTTTTGTCTGCCAACGCCTTCCAACATCTACCAACATCGCGCGTACACACAAATTGTGCAGAGATGCAAGGCACGGTTTGAATAGCTGTGGCCTCGTAATGAGAGATGCCCAACAATGCAACCACTCTCACTTGTGGCATTTATTTTTCTCACTCGATGGCAACATAACACAGTTTCCGCACATAGAACCCATGCTCGTTTCTAGCAGCTTTCGAAGGTAGTGATAGTGATAAGGTGGTTGAATGATATCAAAGAGGTGGTGACAATTGGATATAACGATGATGCAATCATAATATACACACACTACTCATAAGAACATTGAAATAAAAGCTCTGCTTACCAACTACAGATGTTCACACGCTCATCACACACTGTAGCAGTCATGTACAGAAATCTTTTCTTGCTCAGAACACTGGTCGGGATCGTTAACCATGAGGTTTGAGCGGAAATTCATCAAAGGCATAACAGCACTCGAGGTTCTCAACTCAAGTCAGGAGGTTTTGAGTGCTCCCATGAGGGGTTTGAAATAATTCAGATGGATGTGCAGTTGCATTAACTGTCATCAACTAAATGTTGGACAAACAGAAATTGGAAGCGAATGAACGGTTTGATTACTTTGGATCTCAAAGACTCACTGAAACAGTGAACTGGTTCGCCGATATACTAGATGCTCTTGACAGCCAAATTTCTCTGGTCGTGGTCGTCACCTTCACGTGGAAGAAACCGCGTAAAATAGCGCGAGAAGCTTTTAGACAAAGGAAAAAGAACGTGAATGATAAAATGCTGGCTGCATGACCTCGATAGCATCATGAGTACCGCGAAACCTCGGGAGCTCTCAGAGATCCTGTTCCTTCGAGGACCTTCCAGAATCGAAAATTATTCGAGTATATCCAACTGTGTCATTGCAAATCCAAATCGTTAAGTCCGGTTTTATGCCGTCGGATCTAGGTTGTTGCCAAAAAGTCTTTTCTAGAGGGTCTATACACGAATTTTTATGACTGCGAATTGTCTATTCAAGTTTTCATGCAAAAACTTTAGAAGACAATATCCCATTTCTTTACGGCTGCAGCAAAATCTTACGCTAGAGTTTACAGAAGAGACGGAAAGTTTATGGTGAACCTGTTGGATGATTGGATCCTCCGTTGTAGTCACGTTGTAGAATGTCCCTCCACAACGCTGCAACGGCCTTCCAGTTTTAACGGTCACCTTGTCGAAGCATTTGTCGTAGAAATATAACCGACCGTAACGATGTCCGTTACTGCAACGTTCCAACACCTTTATCAGTTGCATATTCGTAGTTCGCACGACAACACTTAACAGCCTACGTCAAATTCTAGACTGCAGATCTATATTTTGGGTGAGTATTAACGCCGTAGCCAAATTGAATTCATCTCGTAATGTGTTCATCAGTCATCGTTCTGGTTTCTTGAGATAATTCACTACTGACGTATCTTTCACTCACATATCTTGGCCGGGGTCGACATTTGGCAAACTGAGTTTCGCAAGTCGAAGAAAGTCCATTTCCTCCAACAGATGCCATTCAGGACGTACGGTAATACTGGCCGGAAGATCCTTCTGGCTGCGCTTATCCCAACGACCATACCAACCACGGTCACGACCCTGTCCTCGAGCACCACCTCCACGCTTCTGCCATTGTTTGAATGCCTTCTGTTGCTCCCTGCAAAGCCAAACCCGTCAACACCAATCAGCAAGCTACAGTTATGCCTACGGCCCCACCCCTTTCGTGATGAGTATCGTCAAACAATAGTCGGAAAATTTGTTTCCTGATATAATGGGTGAGGAATTCGTCAAGCGCACGATTACAAGCATCTACTGTTTTGCTCATTTTGAAAAAATCGACACATTTTGCCCATCTCACATCTTCATCAGGCAGATCACATTGCTTCAGGGATCGATCATAATAATCAATCCTGACTGACTACATATCTATCAATGATGATTCGAAATCCTTCAAATCGTACTACACTCTACAACACTCCATATTAGCAAAACGATGCTCTAGCAGCTCTACAACACTCTAGCAAGTGTGTTACGTCGCAATTACATTCTGTGGCAAAAAAATACGGTGTATCGGAAGGAGTGATGGTTCAATTCCGTCCTAAGGTGTCATCTCGAGTGAAAAAATTTGAGTGACTATAGGAAACACCGATTAGAGATTTACGATCATTTGGATTAATGTGCGAGGAAAGACAAATAGACGGAAAACAAGTTGAACCATCTGCCAAATACAACACAAATTAGTGTTATCTTTTCCACAGCACCCTTCATCATAACACAATTTCAGATATTGAAGTTCTGCATCGTCAAGTATGTCATACAATTTCGCTTTTTGCAACAATTCACAATCTTCTCACTTCGCAAGCAGATTCAACCCACATTATGAATCACTCAGAATCAAAACAACCAACTTTGCAATACTTCTCTTGATCTTCTGATTCTGCTCGAAAGTCACCTGCTTCCGGCGTTCCTCTTCTTTCTGAATCATCCTTCTCTGAAAAAAAGTGCATGCTTATTTTTTGAGAGCGGCATGTTGAGAAGTCGTGTAAAACATCACGCTCAGTCAATTTCAGAAGAAAGAAGCGCTGTGAGTTGTAAGGTGTTTTCTTCCTCAGAACACAGATGGAGGATTTGGAACGCCCCACGCAAAATGCGACTGCCAGTAGTCGCTCCTTTGTCTTCTGAGTAGACTTTGATAAACTGAGAAGAAAAGCAGAATGCAAGATATCATGGAGGATATTAAGCGGAAGGTACATCGGTGGCGCACGTTGAAGTCGAGTGCGAAACGGTTACGGATGGTATGCTCTGGGCGTCAGTGGGTTCAGAAATCATTGACATGATGAGGGGATGGTGGACAACAGAATGGACGTGTATCATCGTAAGACTGACCACACAGAAAGTTGGTCGCCCAAGAAAAAGTGCTTGAAGCGGCGACGACACAGCTACGGAGGGGCAGGTCGAGATGACCGCAAAGACGGATGTCATGCTATAAATATTTGGATGTTTCTGAGTCGGTTTATCGGTCCTACACAACCCCAAAAACGCAAATATTTGCAGTCTTCGACACCAACCTCTCACCTCATTCCTCACGCTTCGTCCTATCTGATTTCACTGTACTGATATGTGGACCGGCTTTGATGTCTACTAAATCAGAAAATCTGAAAATGACTTGCAGGCAAAAATAAAATCTCTCCTTAACTGCCTGGTGGAATAAATATGCTAAATACAAAAAAGAAAAAGCAGCAGTGCAGCAACGATGGTGTCTTGCAATCTGTCAATCGCGCTGATCAAATGTGGAAACGCATGAGAAGAAGTAGTGACATCCGAGCAGTACAATTCCGCCCGATATATTTTGCTCAGTCCTCCCAGCAACTAGGCTCTCCCACACACATTTGCGTCACTCCAGTCTATCTTAATGATCGTCAAGCCCTCATGGAGAATGGTGAGCTGCGAGTACGAGAAAACAAACATAGACGAGATGCTGCTGCCGCATTCTGACACCTCGTTGTGCCATCGATCGGTGTGGCTTACTCGTATCCACTAGCTGAAACGTCGATTCGTCGTCATCGTGCACGTAATCGTATTCCGAACCACCGGCACCTGATGCGTAGTGACTGCTATATCGGTCATTCCCTGGAATACATCATAATTGTAAGAGGTCTGATTTCTACAGAGTTTCCATTCTCCAGAAAATGACTCCGCTGAAACAAGAAATCATTTACTCGCGTTTAAGACGATGAAAACATAAAACAATATCGCACAAATCTCTCATAAAGGATGACAGCGTGGAAATTGAAGGAAAACGAAACGTAAAAGAAAATGGCACTCCAACAAGTCGCCTCAGTCATTACAAAACTTGACTGCTGGGAATGCGATCTCAAATTCTCGAAGGAATCCCCTCTACACATTAAAGTAGTCCCATATGCAGACCCAACTCAAACATGAAACTACAAACGCGCACCGATACCATCCGCATTTTTTAAAGGATGAAATACATTTTAAATATAAGTGCGTAAAAAGAGTGCAATATATTTGTACCTTTTTGCGAAATCGGTAAAATCCCATCCTTTTAGCGCTCTTTGAAAGTCAGGTTGCACTCGCGGATCTTCATTTGGTACAATACTGTACCATACCTGCTATTGGTATAAGCAGGGTACAACAAGTACCATCTCGTACAGTGGCATCGTTAGTTACAGCTAACTCATCTTGCTATTATATTCGCGGTCACAGTTTGCAGTAGTAAAAAAGGTTATGAGATCTAGGCGCTATAAACCGCTATATACCACTTTATTTGGTTCAATGAACTTGGATCAGTGGCACTCAAACGCAGGAAAATTTTGCATTCATTCTATAGTTTCTCATTTCGTACGAATATTTTCCGCCGGGCGGATTGGTCAGTGCGGTGAGCGGAATGCGAAAGTGGACATCAAGCTAGTGCCTATCGCATGCTTGTACACCTCCCAAGGATTTTTTTTTTTTTGAGAAGAACGATCACTGAGTTGGTCACCACTTCACGATATGCCACGGCCAAGAATTGTTCTATTCTGACTTCCCGAATCCCAGCACCTAACAAGAAGCCCTCATATTTTTGTGGTGTTTATCCCACAGCTTTCCCTGTCTTTCCAAGCCAATCCTCACCGCCCAAACCATCTATATGTTTTGGACGCTATCTGTAAAAGTGGGCGCTTATTTATGCGCACGAGTCACGCTCTGTGCATATATATTAGATATCACACCTGGTGGGCTTTGTGATGTATTGATGGGCAACATACACCTATGTACGTGGAGGTGTAAATGTTTCAACTTACGTCTGTTACGGTCGCCGAATTGGGTAACGCCAATCCAATCGGCCACCTTCCCTATCCTTTCACATTTGTTCAACTGTTGATATGACTGGTCCTGAGGATGCTCCACAGTTCCCACTGAGGCACACGCAACGCGACTATCAGCCGCTTCCGCCATATCCGGTGCTGATCGACCACGACTCACAACCAATCGTAGCCTGCAAAAATTTGTGAGATAAGCTTGATAAGCTTGTTGAAGAAACGCTTCTACAATTGAAGTCGTTAGTTGCATGATCTGCAACAGAATCAAGAAACACGAAGAGCAATAATGCTTTCATTGCAGACTCCTCGCTTGCAACTATCCTTTATCGAATGCAACTCAACTCAGTATAATATGCGTGCATTTTAATGNCAGTGGCATCGTTAGTTACAGCTAACTCATCTTGCTATTATATTCGCGGTCACAGTTTGCAGTAGTAAAAAAGGTTATGAGATCTAGGCGCTATAAACCGCTATATACCACTTTATTTGGTTCAATGAACTTGGATCAGTGGCACTCAAACGCAGGAAAATTTTGCATTCATTCTATAGTTTCTCATTTCGTACGAATATTTTCCGCCGGGCGGATTGGTCAGTGCGGTGAGCGGAATGCGAAAGTGGACATCAAGCTAGTGCCTATCGCATGCTTGTACACCTCCCAAGGATTTTTTTTTTTTGAGAAGAACGATCACTGAGTTGGTCACCACTTCACGATATGCCACGGCCAAGAATTGTTCTATTCTGACTTCCCGAATCCCAGCACCTAACAAGAAGCCCTCATATTTTTGTGGTGTTTATCCCACAGCTTTCCCTGTCTTTCCAAGCCAATCCTCACCGCCCAAACCATCTATATGTTTTGGACGCTATCTGTAAAAGTGGGCGCTTATTTATGCGCACGAGTCACGCTCTGTGCATATATATTAGATATCACACCTGGTGGGCTTTGTGATGTATTGATGGGCAACATACACCTATGTACGTGGAGGTGTAAATGTTTCAACTTACGTCTGTTACGGTCGCCGAATTGGGTAACGCCAATCCAATCGGCCACCTTCCCTATCCTTTCACATTTGTTCAACTGTTGATATGACTGGTCCTGAGGATGCTCCACAGTTCCCACTGAGGCACACGCAACGCGACTATCAGCCGCTTCCGCCATATCCGGTGCTGATCGACCACGACTCACAACCAATCGTAGCCTGCAAAAATTTGTGAGATAAGCTTGATAAGCTTGTTGAAGAAACGCTTCTACAATTGAAGTCGTTAGTTGCATGATCTGCAACAGAATCAAGAAACACGAAGAGCAATAATGCTTTCATTGCAGACTCCTCGCTTGCAACTATCCTTTATCGAATGCAACTCAACTCAGTATAATATGCGTGCATTTTAATGGGCACTCTTGGATAGACGTGACTTCCCTCGGATTTGATGAGCCATCTTAATCTTTGGTTCAGGAAATCACAACAGCTAACAAAGCTCCTCGGTCGTGGCCATCATTTTCGTGCATTAAATCCCAGCGGCAACACTCTTCTGACGTTTCGCATATATTCCTATCAAGTTCGGACTAATCGAAGGTGTGTTGGAAGACGTTGACGCAAATCCCGTCGCCAGACTTCGGCATATGACGATATGACAACACGTCACTTTCAAGTGATAGCCTTACAAGACGCCTGCCACTCGTACAAGTTTCAACTTTTTGATCACAAAGGTTCCACCCTGATCGTTGTTTCGCATCCAGCCACAATTCAATTTCTCACACTCCA
>JAARMF010001843.1:0-21234 GCA_022844705.1 Toxascaris leonina
ATTATAGGCAGAGTACAGCAGGTATTCGAAGAAGTACAGTATTATACCATTTTGGAGAGAAGTATAAGTGCGGTATTGTACCCAAAATTTTGGTAAAATGGTATCACTACTTTGCATGGTACTTTGCTATTGCAAATTCCACGAGCTCGCATTTTTATTCGGTAAGTCAGTTGACAGTTTTCTCCGCTGACACTGTATTATAATGAACTGTATCTGATCTGATTCGATTATTATGTAATGAATGCGAACTTATTAATTCCATATCTCTTTTTCCTTCAAAATAGACACAAAGATCGCTTAAATTCAGAGTGATCGTGATGCTGCTACCAGTACGCCGCTGTGTGTACTGTCCGTGCCTAAGAACGGACTGTCCGCTCGTGCCTGTCAACAGGTGTCCATGTCAGGCTAGCACCTCTTCACTTCTCCCGTGCCCGATTCTGAACCCTCAGCCGTCGACCGCTTACTGTTAGTTATCGGAATCTGAAGCACATACTTCTGGGATAAATTCTTCACGAAATGAGTAACTGAAGATGACGCCTTTTAACCGTCATTGTAAACGAACACCAATCTCTAGTTACGACAAGGTTTTTGGCAGCAACTCTATCCTACAATTAATGCACCAAACTAAGCTTGGACAGATAGAGGGCTGAATAACTGCAGATAGAGCGTTGCAGGAGCTTTGGAAATCAAAGAGTTGCTGTGCTTATATCCATCGTCGAAAGCTTACTGCAGCCACATCATCTACACAAAAATTTCCCTTCGATGTTGCATGCCTGGTTAGCAAAGAGGGTATGTTATGAAAGCTGGTGGGTGGGACAGACTTTTATTTCAATTTGCACCACTTTTCTTTCCGTCATTCATCTTTCGGAAAACTCCTTCACCAAAGAAATATCTGCCAAGCGCAATTGGGGAACGGATCCTTTTGTCCTGCGGCTTCCATAAAGCTCCGACGAACAGCATCACTTTCGATCATCCAATTCTTGTGTCCTTCTGATGCTTACAAACGAGATCAATTTTGAAAAGATATGAATCGTTGTACTTAAGCATTCTTAAAGGAATAGAGAAGAAAACAGTGTTTGTGAGGAAATCTACGCTTGTTGTTCTAACGAGTTCATCGTGTAGCAATATTGCCCCGATCTTCAGATTCCATATCTCCGAACTCCGACGATGGGAACAAGGATACAGGCACAATCACAATTCACTCACCGAGCATGGCCTACTCAAGTTTGTTCTGAATGTCACTTTGGCAGTAGTGATATTACACATTGCTCCTTGCTCGCCACAATGAGGTTCAAGAGATGCCTGTTGAAATCTTCAAAGTTTTGTGATGCTTATCACTTATGAAATGATTTTATGGAATCATACCACCGAATCCCTAATTGTTATTGCGAAACGCGTAAGATGTTACTCACTGCTTCGTTCTTACAGTTTCTTCCTTCCCACAGCTAGCAAAGACGTTGAGGGCCTACAGACATGCAAGCGTTGGTGAAGGCCGCAACACCGGTTAGTTCAGGGACCATGTTTTGTTTATTTCTGACCACTATTTTTTCATTTGTTTGTTTGTTTATTTATTTGAACGATCGCATAGCAGATTCTATGCAATAATGTAATGTAAAAATAGCCAAACGATATTTGCAAGAGGTAATTTGTCTGTATATACGTATCTGACCTGAGAAAGCAATAGATCTTAATGAAGAGGGAAGCTTGCATAAAGCCTTATTTGGAGAATGAGGAATTTTCTTTGGTCAAAGAGGGTGAGGGACAATTTGGTGGTGCGAAGGTGATTGTGGTGAATGGGTCAATGCTCGAAAATGCAAAAGCTGCTGATGACAGATTATCGGTCGAATAGCACGATATATGCCACCCTTCATAGCTGTTTCGCTACAGTAACAGTGTTTATGCTAACACATTTCTGGAGAGGAAATGCCACCACTTACGAGAATATGAGCGAAGGAACCTGATCTTTACTCAGGATCATTCCGTTAGCAACCATTACAACGTCCAGTCGACGCTGTTTCATTGACTGGTTTGTTATGCACATTCCTTTCCACTTGCCACACAGGAAGAATAATCTCACACTCAACGATTGCGATATCCCAAGGCGACTTTGGAAATTTGCAAAAAGTGCGAAAGCCACAGAAATGAAGCTCGCAATCAGTTGAGCAAGATATTCGTTGTGACTGCCTGAGAGACAGAGAGAAAAGGTGTTCCAGTGTCCCATCTTCTTCTTGCATAGCACATAACACGGGCAAAGAACCTTTGATGAAAGTTCTGTAACGGAAGAAAGGCATAACAGTTTCAGTAGAAAAAATCCTCTCGTGCAATCTTTGATGCATCAGATAATGAATCTTTCTTCATGGTTGAGGATTCTCGCTCACACAGTTTGAACTATCTCTATGGTGCAGAGTAAAAGGCTTGCTTTCACATTAACATAAAATATTTTTTACGCAAATTTAATGAGAATTCCCAAATTTTGAATTGCTTCGTTTCCTTGCCCCTCTCAAAGCAGCTGTTTGCATTCTAGCTTCTCTTCCTTATTTGTGGCCAGTTTGTTAATTCGCAACTGACATACCGAAAAGATGATTCACCTGCGAATACGTAATACCACACCGCGACCACCTATAGTTTCGTTTGGGACGAGAGCCCTGAGTAACAGACAGAATCCGTTTTTTCCAGCATAATAACTGCACGAAATAATTGCACCAAATATGTTGCACCAAACCTACGTCGATTTCCTTATTAGTTTCCTCGGAGACCTTTTTGAACATGAATTCAAACTGCGGACTTTTAAAATGTGAATGACTTCCAGTACAACCTAACAATCACTACAAGTGTTGTGAATCTGCCGGAGTTGTTAATAGGATTCAGTGATTTATAGGCGGGATCTCGCGAGTTCCGACATTCCCAGATTCAGATATGCATCATCGGTCGGGTTCTGTTTCATATCCTCTCATCATTTCTATTTTCACCTCGAGGAAATTTTGAAATGTAGCAGTGGCGGCAGAAAGGAAATGTTTCAAATTCTCCATAATCCTGAGTAGAAGTTCTTTGTGAAATCTCCGCCTTATCGTGCAAGGGGTGAAGCTTTGATGAAGGTGGTATTTTTCCTACCTGAATATCTGGTACAACGAGTCAGAGAACTGAAAGCAATCGGTGTGTATTGATTTTCCTATGGGCAACGGCCTCAGGATAAAGAGAAAGTGGTGGTTACTTCACCTAGCCTGGGCTTCAAACAAATATTTGACCGCCGAGCATGGAAACATGGTTTACATGCCAGATATGCACTCATCGCTTCTGACCACTTTTTACCTGCGACGTCCTTCGCACGTGAGAGTGTTTTGCAGACATTTCTCCCTCCCTTGTCCTCACAGAAAATTTCATCCATTTTTTTTGGCGTCAACCCCGTTTTGGAAGCTTCCAATGAGTCTTATGGCTGGCATCGTCGAATTCAGGAGTGTCATTGTAGTCTATTATTCGAATTATTTTTATTGAACACAAATTGAGTGTGCTTGAATGGCAAGTTACCTTGCAGCTTAAACAATTGGAATGGAATGAAAAGGTACTTCCGTAAGTGCATTAAACTGTTTTCAGGAGAACATGACCACATACGCGAGAGACGCAGTTCAGGTGGGGCTTTCTTAAGCGGTGGATTCAAAATTGTTCTTAAAGAGATTCCAAAGTGGAATTCGTCGGTTAATTTTACCATTTCTTACTGCTCAGGACGCACTTAATTTTGCAAGCGCAGACTCTAAGAAGTGCCTAAAATACTCCCTTCGAGAGTCACTAGCTTGCTGAAAAGAAAAAATTTTAAACGATCGAGGCGTATGCTAGTACCGATCGCATTCCCACAAGTTCAGCTGACAAACATTATAAACTTGAACGAAATAATTCCGTATTTTGATCGAAAACGACGAATAGGGCGGCAAGAGCAAGAAGAGATTTTTTCTTAGCACTTCTCAAAAACAAAAATAGTTGATCGAGGCCTTGAAATGAAAAGGATTTAATTTTTGTTTCATTTTCCTCACTTTTTTCATACCACTTGCATAATATAGGCACTCTTTTCCTCCCAGTCGTCTTCTTTGAAAAAGTCTGACCTCTCTTGGGTCGCTGAAGAACAGAGTCAGTGGATCTGATGTATATAGCGTTGCATGCTTAATGGCGTAAGACAAGCTCAACTTCAGTACCAGCTACTTACTGCAAAACGCTTTTATACAGAGTATCGTAGTAGTGATTCAGTTTGCAACGTTCGTGACTGTCGTTTTTCAGTTTCGTGATCAAAGCCATCATCATCTCATCCCCTTCAAACTGACATTTCGTGATAGTCTAATGTGTTTCTGGTGAAGAATTTTGCCTGTGAACGCTAATTAAATCTATTTTTCTTACGTTCTCGTTCATTAACGTTCTACGTATCTGGATGAAATGTGACAAAACAGTCTAGATCTGGAAAGACTCTATCTGTTTTGATTTCTTTGAATTACCCCTCTTACTGAGATGGTTGCCTGTTTTCAGTCTGTTTTCGAAGAAATTTTCCCAGAAGTTTCTTTTTTTTCGCCTAAACAAATTTCAGACAGTGCTGAGCATTTCGAGGTAGGACAGGCGATTGCCATCGAGGTCGATGAAAACGATACTGCAATTCTTCGAGAGCTTGCATCACTTGGATTCATCGATGCATCGACGAAAACCGATATTGGTGGATGTGGTACATCGCTTAACCAACAACCACAGTCTGAACATTTTACTATGCTGTCTGGCAGCTCACTGACAAATACCGTTAAAGTGCCCACAGCTTCACTCAGCGTCGACATAGATGCCGTAATGCGTTGTTTTTTGCAGTCTGCGGTTTTTTTGTTTCGCATCCGCCGTTTCTCTAGCATGATTTTCACTTTTGCTAAAGAGGAGATTGCAGTAATGACCTAAGTACAACTCTGAATCTATATGGAAAAGCGACAGCAATAAGAAAGAATATAACTTTAGAATTGAAGACATCGTAGAAGCGCAATGAGGAGTGGAAGGGGGGAGGGGGTGGAACGACAACGATAGCGATATAACAAATTGATAATGTGAGCATTGCTAAAGAATGTCGCTAAAAATTTGACTCCTCTTACTTTGTAGTAAGATTTTCAAAAGAGGCGGATGCAGTAGTCGATGTATAATGAGCTGACGGAGAGCGAGTCGAGGGTTTCTGGATAAAGGATTGAATCACGGTAGAAACACAAACCAGTTGCCCCAGCAGCCTTCATACGTCCTCATTTTCATATTCTGCTATCTCATGCTTCTTCCGGGACGCTCTATACCTTTTGTATCAAGTGAACAAATTTTGTGCACATCGCAGATGGCCTAGCTGCTTGGATAAGTTCCTTTAAACATAGATCGCGAAGTGGCAATAGGAATTAACTGCGCAAATTTCTTGCTTCATACTAAATGATAAAAACTTTATGAAGGTAAGCGTAGCTAGGATTTTTTCGAAACGGAAATCCCTAAGCACCAAACAACATTTTCTGTGTTGCTTTGTCGTTAATGAGTTATGTCAACAGATAAGTTTGTCTCTGGTACGACAACGAGCAGCACGTCGTCAATTAAATGCATGAGCTCAGTGACTATTCATACGTAACAATATCTTTAAACACGAAAGGGATAATGATGTGTACATATTAATCTTACATTTCATCATTTGGTTGTTTCCACCTATGAGGTTTCCCGTCGAGAACAGCTGTATGGGCCGGACCATCAGCAACAGAAGATTTGCAGTACATTCACGTCGCATGTTGGGATGTTACAATATCTTACAATTAATAAGTCCACATAATTTACGGTAAACAATCAAAACACATCAACTTCTATGATCAGTTGTGCGCAGCACGTGATGGCAGAGAACGATTCAAAATTTTGAACGCCGCATATTTTAATAACCTTAAAAAGAAGTTAGTAACTGCATTTCATGAGATACAAGAAAAACATACCTATTAAATCACATTATATTGAAGTAAACTTCCGTTAAGCTTGCACAATTTTTAGCGATCAAGTTCCACCCACTATGTTCAGCTGAACGTTTATTAAATTATGTAATCAACGAAATGCCTATTCTAGAAAAGAATTTGCATCGAAGTTTCTAGTAGCCGCCTTCAATACGGACGCTGAGTAATGGCGATCTGGACACCTCTCTCCATCTATCATCTGTCGTTCATCGTCGTGCTCTCTAGATATCTAGAAATATTTCTGCTGTATTGAGAGGAACAACGCTGAGAAATATTGTTATTTCAAATTCTTCAAGAATACATCCCACACGTCGTTTCTTACTGCTTTTTGTTCCTTTTTTCTTCTTTAGGCAAGTAAGCTTTCGATCGACTTCTTTGCAGGCGAGCACTGGCCAAACAGCAAGTCTTTATCAGCATCCGCAGTCGCCTGTTCAATCGACGTTAAACTACTTCCTGCCTCGCACTGAAATGAGTCTACCGGCTTTTCCTCCCGCATTGGTATGATGCTGTCAATCTTCTGTTGTTTTATAGTTCCGCCCATCTACTATCATGTAGCGCAAGAGAGGTGTTTTCACGGCAAAAATTCATAGCAACTTGAATCTGTCGCTTCGCCTTGATGGGTGTGAAGCGGAACCTCATCGACGAAGACAACTCAAGAATTCATCAGTGATAAGACCGTCTCATTCTAATTTGGTGTTTTCTCGAAGAATCGTGAATGCGGGTCCTTAAAAATTTCATAAGCGTAGTAAAGTGAAATTAAATTTGATCGGAAATTTTTTTTCCAGCAAGGACAGCATCAGACGGGACAAGCGTTCACCGTACGATCTAACCTAGCAGCCTTTGCCCTGCCCTTGATACACCAACAGTCGAACATGCCGATGGCGAGCGCTTTGTTACACTGGCCCTCAAATCAGCCTAGTCAATCTTATCAGGCCATCGGAGATAAGCTTCCACTAGTTTGGCCACAGTATCAACCAAAGCGCTTCAGTCAGCCTATGCAATCTAACGCTCCGGTCTCATGGGCCACAGGCCAACAGAGCCAATTTATGCAGCTCGATTCACCTGAAGAGTCATCCAATGGTGGCCACAATCAGCTCAACCAACCCTGGCCTCAAAAGCACTCGAATCAGCCCAGCCTACATTGGCAACCGTCGTCGGACCAACAGTATGGCAGTACTGTGCTCTCTAATGAGCAGTCTAGGCCAGTGCAACGAAGTGACGGCGACTACCAGGTGAGCGCTAAGATGCATGAAAATGTGTTGGTTGGTGACTTATTGCGAATTTGTAGTCTATCGTGTCTAGTAGCCCAGAGATCATGAGCTGTAGGTTATTTTCTTTGTATATAAACCGCACTAATAGCCTAAACGATAGCTGTCAGAGAGCAACAAACTGGCGATATGCGTTATTAACAAATATATTCGGATATCTGAAGCATTTTCAAAGGATTCTGCTTTTATTTCTTGCAGATTGAATTGCCGTATTTCAGCCTAGAGAAATGCTGCTCTTGTTCTGCTCGCTTAGTTCTTGTTTCCTCTTATACGAAACAGAACAACAGCTTAGTAAAACATTTTGCCGACTAAATTACTTCGGTTCGAACATAAACTGCTCGCTTTTAACTGTTCCATTCAACCTCTTGCCCTCTGCCTTCATAGTAAGAAAATAATTTCGGTACTTTGTGGTGCAGTTGGCGAGGTGGCATCAAGATAGGAGTGGGGATCTTTTGAAAAATGCCAGGAAATCAACTATACTTTTGCATCAACTGTTGAAGACAGATTCCCGGATCTTTTTTGTTGCGACCGATCATTTCTAATGTAATTTCCTTCTTCGTTTGAATAGACTTTTTATTGTTAATCTGGTGCAATATTGTTTTTAGTATTTAACATAAAACGGGTTGTTTGTGATACTAATTTTGATGCTTACAATCCGGAACGGAACGTGTCTGACTGATGCAACAAAAACGTTCATGCAACACCCTGACAGCATTCTTGCTGCGGTTGCTCCATTTTTGATGAAACAGCTAAGCGAATGAAGTCGAAACAACTCGACTTTTATCTTGAAATTTGGTTGCAGTACTATTCACTCAAGTTTTTCCAGAGAAACTGAGCATTTTAAGGGAATAAAACAATCCGATAACTATGAAATGTGGGGCTGACGTAAAGAAGAAATGAAAAAACTTTATTGCAACGAAATGAACAGGAAGGACAAACGGGACAAACGGGCACACACACAGACGGGCACATCAAATGCAATCACACAGGACAAACGGGCACACGCACAGACACAAACTAATAGATGGACCGACATAATTCATCAGACGGCTCGAAAGCACGAATGCACGGCTATTCATTGGAGCATTTTTTTCGCTTCTGGAGCAGCTTTACCTGCATGAAGCAGTTTAACGATTTCGAAACAACTGAAGATGGCATGTGTGGAAGTGTGCAGAGTGTCTGAAAAGATGTGAGCTGTTTTTGCGATTCATTTCAACGCATCGGTGGCCGGAAACAATGACAAATTCCATTTTGAATGAATTTTACCTGATAAGTCAATATTTCATCGGTAGAGCAACTAATTTGGAATCCATTTGCGAAAAAATTCCGTTTGGTCGTGCAAAGTGTGTGGTTAACGATGGGAGGAAGAGTTGAAACGAGAATTTCGCCACAAATCATTTTTGCAGCCGTTTTTACTTACTTTATGCCAGTCTCCTGCGTTCGCATCGCTTTATTCCGGAAGTCACCGCCGGACTGAAAGTTGCCTCCTGTGTCACTCATTTACGGATGGTTGCATAACGCGAGCAACTTCTAAGGCGAGGTTGGGAGTTTGGAGGGATGGAGAGAGGACAGAGAGGCATAAATTTGTGAAGAAATACACATTCAGATGGTAAACAAACATTGAAAAAAGTGAAAGTTCCAGAAATCTTAAAAGATCTTCAAAATAGAAATCTCATGGCTATTCCTTCAGCTAAATAAGCGGCGAGTTATCAATGCCTCTCCTTGGCAATTCACCGGAAAAAAACCATACTCAGCCAGCTGTGGATGGAATCTAGTTTCGCCAAGTTTAAAGCAATTGCTGATGACTCACAGCGAGACAGCTGCAGTTTTTATGAGGTGCGAATTAAGGCTGGAAATACTGTGCTGCAAAAGTCCTTAGAGCTTTGGATGGGAATTATGCCATCTGCGGTTTAAACCTCAACCTCAGTCACTGAAAATGGAAAAACTCGGTATTTATGGATCAGTGGGTGAGTCGGAAGTGTGCCAGATTCCTTCTGACTTCCATAAATTTACCCTCAACGGCCTCTGGATTTCCCAGATGTGATAAAGCAACAGGCTACACTCTATAAAAACTGGTGGTTTGTGAGGAATCAAATATCAGAAATCGGTGTCATGTCTATAAAAAGTTGTTGGAAAGATGAGAAAGCTGTTTCACTGTCGAAAGCTTCAACAGTTTATGCGTTGAATGTGCCTGTCTCGCTCCTTACCATTTTGGAAGAAACCACAACTAGTTATTGAATTTCTGGAAGAAGGTCCCTTCACTTCGAAATCTGAGTTTCCACCATGAAACCCTGGCGAGGGACCTTTTCCCAGAAATTCAATAACTAGTTGTGGTTTTCTTCCAAAATGGTAAGGAGCGAGACAAGCACATTCAACGCATAGACTGTTATACTGCTGGGTGACTTTGCACCATCATGTTTGCCTAATAATGGGCAGTCCTCCGATACGATAAACTGACTGGCACGGAAAAGCGTTTTTGAAAGGTTTCATGAACCGGACTGACAATGAAGCACATCCTGAATTGCTTACATCTGTGGCTGTGTAGGTTCCAGACGAATATGTGATTGTTGCGTGCAATACCACTAGAAATGCTACGACCGAACTTTGCAATACCTTCAGAATGTCCTAAGCCATATTTGCGTGTCCCTCTCAAGTGGCAACGGAAAAAATTTCCAGGTTTCAACGAATCGCGATCACATCAATAAAGGCAATACGAATGAGGCCAGTCAAAAATACTGCATGTCACTTACAGTAGCCGTGGTATGCATGACTGTTTCTACGATTGCAAGGAATCTGCTGAAAAGATCGGCATTTCTCTTCGCTTGACGTTCTGTGATGACGTGCCGAAAACATTCGTCACTTCAATTTTCCCACTCCAAGTTTCTCATTTCGTATTTTCGCATTTAAATCCAATAGACTAGCAGGTTGGTAATTCGAAAATTAAAACTCATAGAGAGCGAAAGCTATGTAGAGTCAGACAAAATGCATTAATTGTGCATGTGGTTGTCTTTTATTCAGCCATTGGTTCTCAGGAAGCAACAGCTGCTGAAAACAACATTCCCCGTCCGAATATGCTCCAACATTCTCTAATTTCATTATGCTCGGCGCGCATCCATTCAGCAGCTCACCACACTTGTGAGAAAATCCCTATATCTTGCGGTTCTGTGTGTGCCAAAATGGGATATTATGTCTTGTTTAGCTGACATGTTGATAACCTTTGCAAAGCTGAGTATATTTACATGTCGTTCCGACATACAATTTTTTCATGCTGCGATTGCAGTTTTGCACGAAGTCGTGCATGCTACGAATTGAGTAAATGCCCCGCAAATATTCACCATTAAAAACCTTATTCCACGGTGCTGCTGTCGTCAACGAGAAGTGGGAAGGGGTGGAGAATTCGATGAGATAGGTCTGCGATACTCGCATGGACCGGACCGCTATCTACTATTTGCTTTCTCCAGAAACGCTCGTTTGGACGCCGTTTCCTTCATACATAAGATAACAGCGGAGCTCACTTAAATTTGCAATACTACTACGGAACACACCCCACAGTTATTCTTTCCTGCTTCGCACGGCTACAAATTTAGATCACCACTGTTCCATCGTTTCCTTTTCTCATGCTATGAACGAAATCTTGGTATGTAGTAAATAAAGTCTCATATCCTCTCGGTGTGCGCATACCGAACACCGCGTCGCTTTCCAACTGTCTGTACCTTTCAAATTGACTGAGTCACTTTTGAAGACGTGATGAATTTACGTTTCATGCCGGGGAATGCATTTTTATCTGATAAAACTTCACCCCAACTACGTGAGCTGCCAAATGTTACGCCGCTGAAAGAGGATGGAAAGCAGTGGTATCTGCATGAGAAATTTGAGTCTACATTTGAATGACCAGCTAGCTAATCTTTGATCACAAAACGACGTTGGGCGAAGCGTAACCTTCAACAGCCGCCGACTGACACGACTATTTAAATGTTGCGCTAAAAAAGGGGGTGAAAAGCGGCTACGGCACAACAGCCGGTACTTGCTCGGCGTTTATGGAAGAGTTGGAAACTCAGTTGCTCAGAAGATATCACGACCTTAACAACAGCTCAAATTTGGACCTCCATGCGGGATGTTCCTGTCCCCGCGACCCATGAAGCAACACTGCTACAACATTGCTACAACGGCCAATTCGCGCTCGCAAATCCCTAGGCTCCAGGCAAACGATACAATCTCTGCCCTCCGACTCAGGTCTAGTTGCCTAAGCTCGACGCCTTCCAACCCAGCAGATGTGGTCAATCTGCCGTTCGAAGATATACTACCTGGACCTCCCGAGGTTTCAAGCACATCTTCTCCTCAACCAACGCTTCCCTGCTCTTAGCTTAGCGCCCGAGTTCAGCGATTGTCGTCGAAGCATGGATCGTAGAGTAAATGGATTGTCAGGAAATGGATGAGGCTGCACGACTCCTCGAATACAACGCATCCTTAACACTGACTCGCAACTTCCTGTCGTTCTCATAAACGACCATCATCCACTCCCATCCACGGCAGGCCTGGCCGGCACATCATTTGCTTGTTCCGAACTTCGTCGCACTCCCAGTGCGACGAAGTTCCGGTCTCGTTCGGCAACTTACCACCCGCCAGGCTGGTGGCCGTGATGCAACTTCGAGATGACTGTCCCATTACGATGCACATGCACACCCACGTGTTCCGCTTTTGAGCTTTATTACCAGTAAAACAGTTAGAAAATATTGGCACAACAAAGCGATGCAAACTTGTGCGGACAGTGGGCACTGTTTCGCAATAATGATATTGAAAGCGTGCATCGCATCGTGGCTCTAGTAATAAAAAAGAGAACAATGCAGATGAAATGATCGATACGCCAATGTCAATAACCAGCGATTACACTCAGGCACTTGATAAAGAATATCCGCATCCCACAGAATACATTCACAAGAAGCAAACAGTGCGACTCACTCTTCATTGAATCCAAACCTTACCCGTCTACAGCATAGGTTTGTCCCCCTCTCAAGCTAGACATTTGTTTAAAGTCACACCCACCACTCGACCAAGTCAATTCTAGCATCTCGTAAACCAACAAATTCAGTGGACGGTTTCGTGGGAATGAATACAATAAAGAGTGAGAGCAGTAGTAACCAGCCAGCGGGCGATAACAATGCTGCGGATTAGTAGGTCATCCTGTCGGCTCCGCTGTCAGATAACACAGATATTAGATAACACAGATATGCTTTTTGTTCCTTGGCAGCAAATGTTAAAATTTTTACTCAGCGACTACCTGTAAGCCGTCGAAACAATTCAATGGCTCAAATACGCCTCATAGACAAAACGTGAATGAGCTCTTTAACCTCATCATGACCTTAATGAATACATCCAAACATCGCAACTTCTCCAACTTTTTGGACGCGTTTCTTACGTCTTAGATTTCACTGCTGTGGAAATAAATGCAGAAAGCTCTCTTCCACAGTTCTTACATGCCAGCTTTTTCTCCTTACAAGCTGCGAATCCAGAAAGAAGGACATATGCAAATTGCGCAATTGGAACTTCTCCCCAACCCCATTTCAGCGGTAGAAACCTTGCTGAAGAAACAAACTTACAAAGCACGAAAGGCAACAGTTATTATCCTCTTCGGCCTTCAATGCAAACTTACACAAGAAAATAAATTAGAACAGAAAGAAACAAATAAACAAAATAAAACAACGTTTTCCACAAATTAAGCTTGTAAAATTCACAACATTATCTGGACAAGGCCCCGAACAGCCACATAAAAACAAACCAACCAAATAGAAAAGACTGTAAGAGTGTTAGAGAGGAAGTAGAGAGTCCGAAAAAGGAATAAGCAAGCGCCAGATATCACAAAAGCCAAAAGGCGGCCTCAATAAAGGCCGAAACCAAAAGCGCCCGTGAAATGAGTGTCTCTTCTCAGAGCATACCTCGGAGCAAATCTGATCCATTGACAAGGCGTCGGCGAAACTAGCAAACAAGGTCTCTTCAGAAGCAACAACAGCAAGGCGCCGAGGCAGAGAATCGCAATGAGCTATACGCAGCACGCAAGAAGGCACTTCAACGCTTAAAGCGCTTTGAAAGCTCTATTGCTCAGAGTGTTTACTCGTTCATGCAAATGCATACGAAAATCGAGTTCAACAGCATCACATTCCGCGTTTCCAACATAGCACAAAAGCAAACCGAGCGCATATGCTCTCTCCTAATGCAGTCTTCGTCACGTTTCACTAGCGATCAACAAGTCGCTAGCCAACACTCAAAAGCGGCGAACACCTCCCCATGCTCCTCCAGCCGTCGTGCTGCTCGGAGCAGTTCCCATGGATGGAAACTGGTCCTCGGACTGCATATCCAATTGCCATGGAGCACCCTCGATCTTCACTTGAGGCGCTTTCGGCATCGGTGCCGGTTCAGGAACTCGCTGCGACAAGTACTGTCCACGTTCATTGCGCTCCTAAATTTAAAAAAAACGTCCGTATGAGGCTCCGACCAAAACTATAACCAGCTACGATGCGCCACTTCGCTTTACGTCACAGAAGTGAAGTCTAATGAAAGTTCAATCCAAACAACTATCAGCAATAAAGATATGGTAGCATGAACAAAATACCGCACTAGGCAACCACTTACGCGCTCTTGAAGTTAAAAGTGCAAACGACTGGCCAATAGGCCCTCTCAGATCAGATTATCGCGGTCTAATAGCACACTGACTCAGTGATCAAAAGACTTGAACTCACTGCGCTAAACCAGTAACGACGGTTATAAGTGCAAATATGGACATCAATCCATGGGTTAATGTTGCTGAGTGCCGACTGTGCACAAGTAAGTGGATGGATTGCAGCTATATTCAAGTCAGTACTCTCAACATTAAAAAGGGAACGACCACCTCATCGAAAGACAGCAACAATTTAGCAACTACACATAGAAGGGAATTTTTAAGACTCTCGCTTCGAAACAGCGCCCCTGAATTGGTGTTCGATAGTTTCGTAAGCAATTAGACCTGCTCTTCGTTATCACACAACACATCTCGCTACTTTTCATTACGGCAAAGGAAGTCAACTTGACGCATTCGTTCCGAGCTTTCATGTACAATCGATGCTCAGCTGACTAAGCACTATATACCGTCCGGTTTGATGCAACTGTAGTCGAAATATTGCAACAATAACTATCCACATTCTCCACTCGCGCAGCAACTGCTGCTTTAAAAAAAGCAGAGTTCTACCGGCGTTACCTCATTAACTGTCACTAACCATAGCTACCTTTTACAACGCACCACAGCATTACGGTGTGAACCCTCACTGTTTTCGTGGAATGCTTGGCCTAAAATAAGTTAGGATGATAATGGCAAAAGCCTTGTAAGATATAAAGTGATACCAAACACCAAGCACGCCTACCTGTAGATAATCCTCCTCCTGTCCTCTCAAGTAGTCAATGCAGTCATAAACTGCATCCTCGTTTTTCCCCGCCACAACTACCAAATTCGGATCAGGATCGTTGACACGTGGGAAACGAATTTCCACTTGAAACTCCTCCATCACCTAAAAGAAGGCATAACCGAGGGCAAACGGCAACAAATATCGATAAAGCTAAATCAGACGCAAGATAAAACACCACTTTTCAGACGTATTTTAAGCGGAGTGCAATAAAACTTAGAAACTGCACACCTACTCATACAAAGTGTGTCCGTTGTGATAAAAAGTATCCTCTGAGCAGACGAGCCCTTCATTTGAAAACCTCCTTGTTTATTGCGATATGCCGCATTTTCTCGGACAGTGGACTCCCGGCGGACCTTTTTCGGCCATAGAATCCTAACTGGAAACTTCGAAAAAACAGACCTTTTCGCCAAAAACAGACCCTGCCTTCAAAACAGAACGCTTCACGAACAGATCTCTCGATACCTCAGAGGAATATCAGGGAAAGGCGCGACTTTAAGTCTGAAACCTGCTGCGCAAAAGCGCCATTTTACACTTGTTCTACACCGTCTGTGACACACACTACCAATCTCGCACAAACGACTGACTGCACATTAGCCAGATACATAAACTGTTGGTTTCAGAGAGCCTTGATAAAAGGACAGATAAAGAGATAGTCGTGAACGTGAAAGTACCTTCTTGACATTGCGACCTCTCTGTCCAATTAGACGCGGGTGGAAGCTGGCATCAAGGCTGATTTCTTGTGTGAACAACGATTGCACTTCTCCTACCATGGCTTCCATCTCCTCTTTACATGCCTCGCAGTTCTTCTCGTAGCCTTCAACAAGCTCCTAAGCACACAGACGAAGCGACATCCCTTTAAGAATGTAGATGCATCACCATCTTGATTAAGTGATGCGCTTACAACTTATCGTGTTGAAAACAGGTTTTAAGGATCCTTCAAGGAGAGAAAGCAGGGGAAGAAGGCGGTGAATTTGCAACCGTGTATTGCCAAAATTTTCTCAATGAAGCGTCATTCCTATATCATTCCTGGCAATTTAGCTTCTCCAAAGTATGGACCAACTATCACAACGAAAGATGTTCAACAACGCAAACAACGACGATGCAGCTGAAGATCCCTAACACTTCTATCCGCGATGTGAATTTGTTGCCCATTGAAGCCAAAGCCGTTTTCAAACATACTATCCACTTTCTCGCCCCGCTATGCCTCGCGTGAGCATGACATTATCCTTCTACCGCGAATACTGCTCTCAAGAGCATATTGCTGCAACGCTTACAAGCTCAAAGTAACCACACGACTTTCATGGAACCGTTTGCGTATAATATAGAAGAGATTTTCCTCGTTCACTACTCGAGAAAAAATAGAAAATATTAATTGGAAAAATATAGCAAGCACAGTGCTTTCAGCAGAAAAGTATATTTGCAAAAATGCGGTCGATATCAACAAAGAGAAAAATATACACAATATTTTAAAAGCCAGACTAGTAAAAGACATGAAGTCAATACGAGCACATAAGATGGACGCAAGAAGTGCCTCCAACATTTTTTGTCTGACATGACCTGCTTCTGTGCAGATCCTTGCATAAAAGCAAACCATACAGACGGATACCTGTAATAACAATGGTGTTTGGTGGATCTTCGCCTCGTGGGAACGCGATCTCTACGTTGTGTTTTGCTCGTAGTTCACTCACCACCTTCCCTCGGGCCCCGATAAGACGCGTATGGTACTCCTGGGGGATATCCACACTAAGTTTGAACGAACGCAGTCTCTGAAAAAATAAGCTGTCAAAAAATGTATGCGATCACTTTGTGGCAATTTCTTTTTTCCTTGGCATTTGAAGAAATGAGTCAACAGAAGAATATATTTGGTGCCGGCATGCTCTGACAATACTAAACGAAATCTTACCCCAATCTCAAATACCAGATGGATCAAAACGAAAATTAGAAACAATGACCACGGTCGCTTAGCTTTTAAAATGAAACGGAGAAAGCGGGCTAGCAACCCTAACCTATATTCGAGTCAATCGTCGCTACTTCATCTCTATTAGAAACCAAAAAGCACCCCTTAAAAGACAGAAATAAAGTGTGCCTCGCTACAAGGATCACGAAAACTAGACAGCCCATCATTTGTTCACGCAACGTTTCCCCGATTCGTCGTCTCGTCATACAGCGACATAACAAAACGCTTCGGAAGCTGCCGCAATCACTGGTAAAATGCGAAGACTGATTAAAATAAGCTGCACGAGGTGCATCATAACCTAAATTACTTCAATGCCAACTTACCCTGTCTTCAGCCGATTCTTCGAGCTTGGCGACCATCTTAAGAATATCTGCGAGCACCTTTTCAACGTTTTCGGCTTGTCCCGTGACTGTGATTTCATCTAGGTGCTTATCTTGATGAGGGATTGAGATGTTCACGTCGTGTGCTTGCATCAGAGAACGAACTGTTTCACCACTACGTCCGATAAGGTAGCGGTGATGTTCGTAAGCAACATGCACCTGAAACAATACCCGTTTATCAGTTGTTTGCAGATAGATGCTGTGCACTGCACGGCTGGTACTAATGAATTCGACACACAAGCATAATTCTTGCCTTCTTGGTGATGGGCACAAGATCAAGCAGTGCTTGTTTCGCTTCTTCGCACTTCGTGTCACGCCCACTTAGCACTATCACGTCTAAAGGCGACGGTTCTCCAGTATGCTCCGTTTCGCCAGCACCTTCATGCTCAACACGTTCAGCTTCCTCTGCAAAACAAACATCTTCAAGAACACGGTTCGCACTACAAAGGGTATGTGAGCACCATTCTGATATTCCACGTGCTACGAGGCGGCTCTTTCACTACTTCCACTTCAGCGTTCTCGAATGCCTTCTCAGAGCCATTTTCTTTCGCGTAACAAAAGTTTGAGAAATGCCGCAGGAATAGCATCAGTCTTTTAACTCCAGACACAAGTAGAAGCGAAAACCACTCAAAACGGAATAGTTGAAAAGACAAACAAGAAAACGTTTGGAAGCATAAGTTTCATTCAAAGAATGCGTATGAAAGAGCAACCAATCGCAGGGTTTAAAAAAGATAAAAGATGGCCTAAGGCAGCCTGTTAACAAAGTGGTGACTCATCATCACGGCAAAATGATAAAACCTCTCGTTCTTTAGCCACCGAAATCCGCAAACGCAAACCTCTAAGTCGTCGATCAGGAAACTTGATCTGCACATTATACTTGGTGCATATGTCCTGCACTTTCTGACCCCTGTTTGATAGCAGTGCCCGATGATGAATCGACGGTATTTCCACTTGAATAGTTACTTGCGCCGCCTGTAACAAATCTCCTGTGGAAGATCTTAGAACAGTTGTGTCAATGAACGGCAGAAGGGAAGGAAAGAGTGGTCAGTTGGTTATGCGGTTTCTTCGCTGCCAAAAAACACAATGTATACTCATCGTAGGCATGAGTCATGTGCTTTCTAGTCGCACTCGCTTCGCAGTGATAACTGGTCATGCAAACTGCAATATCGTTTGTCTGGGGGGCCACTGTTCAATTAAGGTCAGGTGGAAATGAAACTTACGAGGTCCTCCACGATTTCTTCGATCCTTGCTTTGGCACTTTCAACGCACTGCTTGCTGCCCTTGATTGTTACTTTGCTATCGCAAGACCCCGCTCGCGGGAACGAGATGATCACTCCACCATTCTGCTCTTGTATTTCCCGCAACACCGCAGCCCCTCTCACCACAAAGTGGCGATGATATTTCGGATCCACATCTATCTTGATTTCCACAGTCTCGTTCTGCAAAATGCAAATGGTAGCTGGGTCAGTGACACCTAAAGTTGGCTTGAAAGCATGGAATCAAGCATAAAGATATGACTTCTGCAATCGGTAAACGAGGGCTTTCCATTTCATAACGAAAGACGGAATGGGAAGCACAGATAAGCACATTCAAATGCTGCTTGCAAACTTTGCTAACCCTTGCAAAGTGAATTATTATTTCAGCAATTCCAAACCAAAGTACATGTATTCTAAAATGGTTTAGGTTCAGAAGCCTTGCAACAGCTAACAACCATCCATGAATACAAATGATCGAAGAGAATGAACCTGCAATCGAGATTATCAACGTTATGAAGGGTTTGAAAAAGCCGTTTGCTGCATGAACAAATGTACATCTGAACATGCGTTAGCGACCATCACTTTCATTGACAGCCAATAGTAGGGGAAAGGTATCTTGTTCTGCAGCTAACATGCTCCAGGGTGCACTTTTTTAAGACGCAAATTGTAAAAGCAAGATGAGCGGGCAATGGTCAAACATTTCTTCTTCAGCTGTATGTTTTCAACACGGAACTAAACTTTGCGCAACTACGATTGTGAGCCGAAAATAAATGTTTAACAAACTAAGAGTTCGCTTACCAGCTCACTGATCATTGACTCCAATTGCTTCTTTACTACCGCCACTTCCTCCTTCTTGCCGATCAGATGGATCGTCTCTTTGTCAGTGTCAGTCTCTCGAGGGAACAAAATTCGCACATCAGGATATTTTTCGCGGATCTGAATGCACCGTCACAACATTCATAAAAGTCACTAAAATCAACAACGAAAGCCAACGCTTTCTGTCGGTGTCATCTCCAGGAATAGATGAACTCTGTCCATGTTGAAGCACCATAAAACAACAAAAGAAGACCGTTGGGAAAACCCAGGAGTATTGTGCATCACATCCTCTCCCTTTTCACTGCATACAGCAACTGGCAAAAGGCAATGTCGGGAACTCCCCACTCAGAAGCAATCTTCCCAAAGATATGCATACATTCGGAAAGGAGCAAAAAATAAGAAAGGACTGAATCAAGCCACACCTACGCCAAAAAGGCAAGTACAATACAGCAAGAAGATTAGTGAGTCAGTACTGTTCCTATTAACGGCAGAAAGGCAATGAACGTCAGCACGATCAGTGCATTAGCACGTGTCTCACATGGAACACTACCGCAACCTACTGTTACAGCCATCCTCTGTAACCGCTGTATAAACCATATTAATCTCATATAAAACAGTTGTGTTACCCAAGAACCAAAGCCTGAAAACTTTTGGCTCATTTCGCTCGCCTTATCTTATACAGTTCATACCCCGCTTCGCCGGCAGGAACCTCCGACAGCAGTGAAAGGGCGCACTGAACCTCCTTGCTTTCGATAATCAATTCAAAGAACGCAGAATCTCATCTAAAAGAAGCTGAGATGAAGCTTCTTTAAGCAATATTTTTGCCTAGCGCAGCGATACTTCGCAAAACGCTTTTCATTCTCTATATGGTCGTTGATTTCAAGATTCAAACTGCGTCGAATCGTTCACACCTGCTCTTTTCCCCCATAGTCTTTGGTTCGCTACTTATGACGTCTGGAACTTTCCGGATAACAGCTTCTTTCGGTCGACAGATTGTAAAAATATAATTGCAAAAAAAAAAAATTAGAGCATGGGACATTAGCGCAGAAATTCGCCGAAAACGGAGAGAGGATGCCGATGTATGGCGTGCATTCAAAAGGTAAATGTAACTTTGAAAGATGTCGAAAGTGCAGTATTAAAAAAGAAAAAACTGAAGTGGGTTTTCGTATTGGTTCGCGTGAATGATTAATGACAGGAACAACGCTTTGCATAGGTTCAGTGCACCGTGCCGAATTAGGACCACAGTTCTGCGTTTTTGTGCGAATCTGATGGAATGACATCATGACCGAGAAATAATGCTACGGCTCTTGCCCGATATCAAAAAAGTTGCGAACAGAATCGACCTGAAGATGCAGGACAGAGGCAACATAATGGAAAAATGAGAAAAAAAATAAGCCACACAACAGGAAGTGTCTCAGCATAGTGTTTCATTCAACTTCCGTCCTATCTTCACTAAAGAGAGCGCTTCAGCGAAACTTCTCGTCCTCTCCTGTTTCTGGCATTGCTTCGAGAAGCACTGTTCCAAGTGCAAGCCGCAATGCGCTCGTACTCGAGCAGCTCCGAAGAGCAATTCGACTTAGAAGTCATGTTGGTGCAATATTTTCAGTTCTTCTAGACCTTTCTAATGTTGCCGCCTCCTCTTCCAATGAGGAATCGATGAAACTCCGGTTTCGCCTTCACCGAATCTTCAAAGCTCGATAACTCGCGATCTTTCGCCAAAGCAAGTAACAACTTCTCAGCCTTAGCCACATCCTCCTTCGGGCCGCGAATCGACACCTACAATTTTTCTTATATCAGGCAGCCTGCCGCTTTCAGCCACTTCAGAGCGTCCGCATCAGAAGAAACGCAAAAATGAAACGGAAAAAATCAGCAATTCAAAAAAGCCAGTTTCAGAAAAAGCAAACCAATTCAAGGATTCAGAAACGTCAAAACTATCTGCAAGAATGCTAATGAAATCTACCTGCAAACTGAGAGGTAGTCGCGGTGACAACTTTGTGAACATCAAATGGCTAGAGAGGCTTCCCTCTCGCACTTCACGCATCCGCGCTCAGTCTTAACAACCACATCACCCCTTACAAAATAAGCCAAGCAAAAATTTTTGCAACAACCCAAAAAGATCTGTGAGTTATTGTTATACTCCCCCCCCCCC